>JAIUZE010005266.1:0-35146 GCA_022085475.1 Heliosperma pusillum
ACATACCCGATCGGATTACCACATACCCGATCAGGTATGTTTGCTGATGAACGTCTCTTGGCTCTTCTTCTACCAAGCTTTAATGGAGTGTTTTAAGGCTTTGTCTAGGGTATGAATTTGGACGAAATGCAGCAGCCAAGCAGCCGTATAAAAGCCAAGGATCATCACAACAACTTAGCATACAATATACAATTTACACAATAACTTACAACACATTTCATATAAGTTTTAGTTTATAGTTTATGCAATCTTAAGTATTTCTCTACTGTTTTTATAAGCATTTGTCTTTATATTGGGTTGAATATTTGTTCTTTGCTTTCTTTCTTACATAATTTGCATTCCAATCTCGGTAATTCCCTAACCTTTATTTATGCAATTTCCAACATCATGAACTATAATGTAATTAGTCTTGTTTTTGTATTATTGTTGGTAGGAAATCAACATAAAAGTAATCTCGTTGAAACCAAATTATCGTTTAATATGTCATATTGTATTTTGCCTAATCATATAATAATCACCATAAAATTCATCATTAGAATCATTACTAGTATAATCTTGATCACCTTAATCATCGTAGCACCTTTATTTCGTAGTTTAATTTTGCTTATCATTTTCCTATTAATTTATTTAATCATTTAGAATTAATCTATTAATATAAGATTATCATTTTGTAGATATAATAAATAAAATTGAAGTATTGAAATGATTTACTAGTTATAATGAATTAAAAGAAGAATCGATACCAATAGAACCACGTAGTTTGTTTCTTCCTTTGGTTGTGCCAAATTCTATAACTTTGTTTAGTGGCCATGAACAATTGTTTGTATTAGTCAATTTCCGTCTTACACTACGAAACGAACGCGGGAAACTGACGGACAAAATCCGTCAGTAACAGAGAAAATCCGTCAGTAATTTAGACTACTGACGGAATTTCCGTCAGTACCACGCGTCACTTCAATTGGTAACGAAAAAACGGCTTCTGACGGATTTTCCGTCAGTATTTGACACTGCTGACGACTTACTGACGGACGGTTTATCAGGCAATTCAATTGAAAAGTGAACATAATATTGACTTTACTGACGGATACTGACGGAAAATCCGTCAGAATAGTCAAGATTGACTTGAGTTACTGACGGAAATTCCGTCAGTAAGTCAAGTCAATCTTGACTATTCTGACGGATTTTCCGTCAGTTTTATCAAGTCAATTTTGACTTTCCTGACGGAATTTCCGTCAGTTTTCTCAAGTCAATTTTGACTTTCCTGACGGAATTTCCGTCAGTAAGTAAAAGAGTGAGGCTGGATACAGCAGCCTGCTGTCCAGCCACAATGCGTTTTTTTGCATTGTTTTGTTTTAAACGTTGAAAATTTCAACAAAACCTGCAATACAGAAAATACATACGTTCACCGCAAAGCGGTAATTCGTACTCACATCGACCGCACGGTCGGAAATCAACAAAAGGCGATAAAAATAAAGGGGAAGACCGATGGAAATTGGAAAAAGAATTCATTACATAAAATCAAAAAACAAATTCATACAACTTGAAGATTTACAAGCTTACAAATTCAACTGTTCCTAACTTAGGTAAATTAAACATTACTAACCTAAGGGGGTAACGGGAGGTACTCCAAAACCGTTCCCGTCGTCCGTGTTGTCCTCTCTTGGACGTGGAGGAGGGAAGTTGTTGCACAAGTCCGGGGGAAGAAATCTCATCATAGCCGCTTGCATGGCAGCCATTTGCGCGGCTTGGTGATCCATTTGTTGTTGATTGGCCCGTACTTGTGCTTCAAGGGCAAGTCGGGCGACTCTCTCATGTTCTCGTTCATTCGCAAGTGCATTCAATTGTTCCTTCATTTGAGTATTCTGAGTTGCGAATTGGGTGTAATCTGTAGGATTGTAGGAGAAAGAAGCGCGTGCACTTTTGTTGCATGGTGGTTCATACCACACTTGTTTCCCCTTGTCTCCTACCCCGAAGAGCCTTAACTTCTTATCGAATCCGTCAACCGCTTTGTAGAATGCACGGAATTCGTCTGGGGTCTCGCCAGGTTGCGTTTGCTGACTCATCTCCTCAGTGTAAGCTTCCTGAACCCACAAAAAAGAAATTATATAATTAAAAACATTAAGTAATCAAAACAAAACGAAACTAATAAAAAGTATTAAAATTAGATATAAAAAAACTCCTTAGTAATTATTAGACAAACTTAAGTTTGTCTTAGCAGCTCTAGGGTTAACCCATTCGCCCTTCTTGTTCTTTTTTGTTTTCTCATACAACTTGTACGGGGTAGGATCAACCTGAAAGTATTATAAAAACATAAAGTGATATATATATCGGAAATATTAATCCTTCATATTTAATATCCTAAATTGTATGTGAATTAAAAATAAAGGACTTACCAATTCTTTAAACGCATCGGAACAACTCTTCCGGCCTAGAGTATGAGTGCCCACCGCTTTCTCGCCACCTGACCGTCTATTAGCCTTGTTTATGTTAGACCTCTTGGCGAATTCGGGATCGCTTTCGGGCCTATTTCTAATGTTTTCCCACCAACTTTCAGGCACCCACTCCGGCCTATTTTTGTTATACTTGCAGCCATTGACAAGTGAGGTAATCCGCCTCGTGACATGTTTCTGCCAGTCGGGCTTCGGGTCGTAGTTCGGATCGACCGAGTTCACATGATTCTATTTCATCATAAACAACTTGTTAGTAATTGCTGAAATTGTATAACTACATTTTTTGAATGAAAACAATTACTTTTTAGTAATAGATACAACCGTAATAAAATATACCTGAAAGTACTCCCACATCCGCCTACGCTGGTAGTGGCTCGCTTCACTCCATTTGGTGAAGTATTCTCGGTTTATGGTACGAATAAAAGACCAAGTAACGTATTGCTTGATCGGCTTGTCGTCCCACCTGAAAAATATACATATTAGAACGAACGCGATAATAAAAGATAATAGAAATTATCGTAAAAGTGATAATAAAATAAAGTTTGCGATAATAAAAGTATGATATATATAAATTAATTAGACACTTACCATTGGCCTATAGTAGGATTGCGAGACAGAATAATCCGGTTACTCTCCTGCTGTGGCGTCGGGATCGCCACCTGCTCCTGCTCCTGCTCCTGCTCCTGCTCCTGCTCCTGCTCCTGCTCCTGCTCCTGCTCCTGCTCCTGCTCCTGCTCGTGAAAGGCAGCATCCTCCTCGTTCCGCTCATCGTCGGCACGACGAGAACGACTAGTACTGCCACCTATGATTCGTCTGATAAACGATCCACCTGCCATAAGTAAAAGCTATATACAATGGAAATTGTTAGGTAGTTCAATATATAAAAACCGTGAGCAAACTTCTTGAATTACAATGCAAAGTTTCAAAATTGATTATAATTGTATTTTGACAAATAGATTACAATTAACTAGTGACCCTCACTATCACTATCACTACAAATCAACAAACTTTCATCATCTGAAAAAAGTATTCCGACTTCTTCCTCATCTTCCTCATTTTGTAGTAGTTGAATATCTTCATCTTCATCATCTTTTTCTTTTTCTTCACCGATGTCCTTGTCATACTCCCCTTCACCCCTTTCAACAACCACTTCATATTCATCCTCACTTTGTGTCTCTTCCACCAAAATTGGTGAAATTGACTGACTATTGACAACCACATCTTCTTGGAAGACAATTTCGTCAACAGGAGCATCAACATGCGATCGTGCCTTGATTTTAAAAACCGCGGACCATTGATTATCTTTCTTAGTGGTTGGATAAGGAGCATAACACACTTGATCCACTTGAAAAGCTGCCACGAATGGGTTATGTCCACGAAGTTTCTTTTTTAAGTTTACATCGACAAGTCCGTATACCTTATGGATACTAACTCCTTGTGGGGAATTATCAAACCAATCACATTTAAACAATATGGCTTTATAAATTCTGTGCTCGGTATAATAAGAAAGCTCAACTACTTCATTAAGGGTTCCGTAGTAGTCCAACCCTTCAGTAGAACTCACACAAACCCCATTGCTTATAGTAGCTTTCGGAACATCAACTCCCTCTTTAAAAGCACGAAATTTATAGCCATTGATAGAATATCTTCTCCATGTCCTCACCCAGTTACTTGGACCCCCTGCTAGAGCTATTATTAAAGGATCCTTCAATCTATAAGCCTATATATCAATAAAACAATATATTAATTATATTAAGATGTTATATTCTCAATATTAATTATTAGTTAATAAGAAATTGAAATGTGATCTTACTTCATTTCCCAACCATTTCGAAAAACTTTTGTCATGTTTGCTCCAAACATCATCATAAGACGTGACATCAGGATATGTGAGTTTGATGTACGTCTCGAATTCCCTAATAATAAGACGTGACATCAAGACTTAGTAATGTACGTTTGAACTATAATGAATTAATTTTATTACGAAAAGTTATTTGTGTAATAATGAATCAAATACTTACTTTTCATAAGTCTCTAAAAATTGCCCACAGTTTCTTAGCACATAAAAATGAGCTTCTTCAAACTCTTTTTCATTTAAGTACCTCGTTATACATTTCCCGTAGTATTTCCCATGTCATCATTGAACAACTCGGGTATATTTGAATCTAGTTGGTTATTGGAATTCACACCAACCTCCAAGTCCTTCGCTTTTGTGTCAATGTGATCTTCGAAATATAGGGAACAAAAATTAGAAATTTCCTCTAACAAAAAAGCGTTGCATATGGAACCCTCGACCCGAGCTTTGTTGCCAACCTTCTTTTTCAAATGATTAAGGAACCTCTCAAATGGATACATCCATCGATATTGGACAGGTCCTCCAACTTTCGCTTCATAAGGTAAGTGAATAGGTAAATGCTCCATGGAATTGAAGAAAGAAGGGGGAAATATCATTTCTAACTTGCATAATATCTCCGCAATTCTTGACTCTAGATGTTCCATGGAATCAACTTTAATCGTAGAAGTACACAAGTCTCTAAAAAATTGGCTTATCTCCGTTATAGCATTCCAAGAATTCGTCGGGAGTAAATGTTTCAATGCAACAGGAAGTAACCGTTCCATAAAGACATGACAATCATGACTTTTCATGGAATGTAACACCAAATTTCTATGGTCAACACACCGACTCAAATCTGAAGCATAACCATCCGTGAATTTCAAACTAGCAACCCATTCGCATAGAGCCTTCTTCTCCGCTGTCTCTAAAACAAACCTAGATGATATGGGTCGTTTCAAGCAATACTCAAGAAAGTCAGCTTTACCCTTAGGGCCAAATGAAGTTTTATTTGTTACATTCATCACCGTGTTGATAAGTTGTTCAAAAAAGTTTTTCTCAATGTGCATAACATCTAAGTTGTGTCGAATCAACAATGTCTTCCAGTAAGGGAGTTCCCAGAAAATGCTTTGTTTCCACCAACCTTCAGTTTTGTCGTTTTTCAATCTTTTCATTTCTTCAGCAGAAGACTCGACAACTTTTGGTAAACCTTTTACCGAATCCCAGACTTCAGCACCGGTTAATTTGATTGCAACTGTGGTATCCTCAGTTTTCCTATTCTTTAGAAAATGCTTACAATTGTTGCGGAAAGGATGATCATGTTTCAAGAAAGTACGATGACAATCGAACCAACAAACTTTTTTACTATGTTTCAGAAAAAAGGATTTAGGATCTGTTTGAAGACAATAAGGACAAGCACGGTATCCGGCTGTGGACCAACCGGAAAGCATGCCATATGCAGGAAAATCATTGATCGTCCATAGTAATGCCACTTTTAATTGAAAGTTACGTTTCTTAGAGACATCATAGGTATCCACACCGGTTTCCCAAAGTTCTTTCAACTCTTTGATCAACGGTTGGAGGTACACATCCAATTTTGCTTTAGGGTTATTAGGACCTGGAACGATCATAGATAAGAACATAAATTGCCTCTTCATGCATAACCAGGGGGGTAAGTTGTACGGGGTTACAATCACGGGCCAACACGAGTAACACTTCCCGAATTGGCCATAAGGTGAAAATCCATCTGTACACAAACCTAGTCGAACATTGCGAGGCTCACTTGCAAATTCTGGATGCTCTCTATCGAAATGTTTCCACGCTTCTCCATCACTTGGGTGTGCCATTGTCCCTCTTTCTCTTACTCGAGAGTTTTTATGGTGCCAACTCATCTCACCTGCTATGTGTTTGGTTGCAAATAGTCGTTGTAACCTTGGCGCAAGCGGGAAATAAGTCAGTGGTTTACAAGGTATTCGCTTCCGGCCACTTAAATTCTTTTTACCTTTATATCGAGAGGCATGACATTTGGTACATTCCTCAAGATCGGCATTTTCTTCCCAAAAAAGCATGCAACCGGTAGGACATGCATCGATTTTCACATGGGGTAGTTGGAGTCCCTTAAGCAAATTCTTAATCTCTTGAAAATTGCGCGCCATTTGATTATTTTTTGGAATAATGTCACTAATTAACGACATAAAACCATTGGCGCATCTAAGAGATAAGTTGTTCTCACATTTGAGTGCTACCAACCTAGCAGCCGCTTGCAACAAACTCATACTACTTCCCTCATACACTGGTTGTTCGGCTTTATTTAACATTCTATAAAAGGCTGAAACTTGGGGATGTGGGGGATAACGAACTTCTTCATCACTAAGGTCGTCGGGATTAAGTCGAGCCTCCATTATTTGCTCAACATTATCACGTAATGCATCTTCAACCAACTCCCGGTAAGGATTCTCACTAACTACGATACTACTTGAACTCTCTTCGGTAGCCAGTTTCTCACCGTGATAATTCCATACATAATAATTATCAGTAAAACCATTCGACCATAGATGAGTTTGAACCTCCCTTTTCGATTTAAAAGCTAAGTTATCGCATTTCTTACATGGACACCTCATTTCACCGCCTAAATCCTTAAACTCACTATATTGTTCCGCGAATTCAATAAACTCTTTCACCCCATTTGCAAATATCAGCTTGGGTTTCTTTTTTTCGTCTAATCTTTCATACATCCACCGTCGTTCTAATCTTTTCATGTTATTATGTATCTACATTTAAATATATATATGTTATATAAATAAATTATCAGAAATTAACAACAATGATAATCAATAATCACACATAGTAAATTAAACATTTATTCTCATCAACAAGTAAAATTAAATTTCTTCAATTGGGTCCTTATCACTCCAACCTAAACCCATCAATCTACGTTTCAAGTCACTAGCAAACACCTCTTGTAATTTATTAATGAGGAAAAAATTCGGCAGCAATTCCCCTTTGTTTTCTAAATACACAATGTTGAATAAATATTTACTCAACATATGCATTCAGAAAACATTAAAGGAATTGTAACCGAACTCTTTCCTCATTAATAAATTACAAGTTATGTGTTTACTACCTAAGTGACTTGAAACGTAGAAAGACAGTCCCAATACGGGGACTATTCAAAAATTACTCCTAACGAGTAATTCTTGAACGGGTACTAAGTCAATATCAACACATGTAATAATTTGGACATACAAAACACATGTAATAACTAGCTACTAACAACAACAAAAAATTTATTATCAAATGATTAAGACGCATGGCGAAATTATATTAACAACAACCAAAATTTCATTATCAAAAACATTAATGGTTACTATCCTACGTCAATTAAAGACAAACAAATAATTAAGACGGAAGGCGAAATTAAATTAACAACAAAAATTTCATTATCAAAAACAATAATGGCTACTATCCTACGTCAATTAAAGACAAACAAGTGATTAAGACGGAGGGCGAAATTAAATTAACAACAAAAATTTCATTAACAAAAAAAGTAATGGCTACTATCCTACGTCAATTAAAGACAAACAAATGATTAAGACGGAGGGCGAAATTAAAATAAAGACAAATATAATACCTAAGGATGAAAATAAACAAAGAAAGCGGCGACAAGTAGCGGCGGTCGACGGTCGGAGGTAGCTAGTGGTGGTCGTCGGATCTACAACAAACAACTAATAAAGAACCTATAAATTAACAAAATGAGAAAAGAAAGAGAATGAAATAGTTAATTAAACTTACCAAGGATGTGGTGGTCGGAAAGTAGTCGCCGGAGGAAGTTAGTCGGTGGTAGTGATGGAGCCGGTGGTCGGAAAATGGATTAAATTGATTTGGGGGTTAGGTTTTGGGGAAAATGGAGAAGAAAGAAATGACGGGCTGATTGTTTGATTCAGCATAAAAAGAAACTTTCTGACGGAAATTCCGTCAGGAATCCGTCGGGTTAGCGAAAATTCGAGAACCTTTCTGACGGAATTTCCGTCAGAACCTATGTTTGACTGGGCAGTATTTTGACTGCATTATTAGTTACTTCTGACGGAAATTCCGTCAGTATACTTGACAATTACTGACGGATTGTCCGTCAGTATTAGTAATTTCTGACGGAGTATCCGTCAGTATCCGTAAGTAAATTTTGCCGCCTTTGACTTAGTCAACGCGCCATTTTTCACTGACGGTTACTGACGGATTATCCGTCAGTTTTATTTTTCCGTCAGTATTCCGTCAGTAGTCCGTCAGTCATAAAAAATCACTGACGGAATTTTTTTTCCGTCAGAAAAACCGTCAGTTTCCCGTGTATTCGTTGTAGTGTTAGAAACGAGAGTTGGGATGGGGATTAGGACTGCCAATAGGGGTTTAGTGACCTAACCCGGCTGAAAGGACGTTAGGACCCATTAAAAAGTCGGTACGAATCCGAGTGGAATATACCGCTACACGGCTTAGACAATCGTAGTAATTCTAATATTGGTATCAATAAAGCTTTAAATCATTTGACATGAATTTCTCTTTGTTTATATCAATTTGATTAGATAGTTTATTTTATTGTTTTAGATAGTTTATTTTATCGTCATAGTTAGCTTATTTTACCGTCTTTTTATTTCCGTCCTTAGATAGTTTATTTTATTGTTGTTTAGTTAGTTTTCTATTATTGTAGTTAGGAAGTTTTTCCATATTGTCATTTTAATTATCGTTCTTAGTTAGATTTAATTATTGTCATTTTCCTTTCCGTCAATTAGATTAGATTTATTTTATTGCAATTTCCATACTTGTCATTTAAATATCGTCATTACATACTTGTCATTTTATTTCATGTTAGTAGTTTAGACAATCACCCCAAATGATTCGAACTTAAATGAAAATCACCCCATAGCAATTCATAGTTAACACGTACTCCCTGAGGATCGATCCCTACTTCCCTAATTGCATTCTTTATGTTGTTAGCCTAAGTGTGGGTAATTATTTTTGTATCGGGACTGCGACATAACCGGTCAGCATGTAATTGTGTGTTTTAGTCTTATTATAGCTAACAACAATTACAACAGGGAAGATCAAAGTTATAACAATTTCAGGAATTACTTTGGTAGTCTACATGTGTGACAACCCTCGCGAATTCGGAAATAAAACATAACAAGCATGTGATTTATATAGCGGAAAATACGGTATTTTTAAAACCTTTTACATGCAAGATAGAAATACGAGGAATGTCAATAATTACAAACCAAATATAAAATACTACAAGAGACGTAGTCTCTCAAAATGTTAACAAAAGATAAGTTATTTAGCAACTAGCTAAGAAACGTCTAGGGGTGAATCATCCAGACCAACGCCCGCTAGCTCACACCTGAACCCAAAATACCACAAGCAAAAAGCGATCAAATCAAGCAACCTGTTCATCCATGAAAAACATGAACGCCACAGTCAATGGGGAGTAACTCCGGGTTCTCCCAGCCATATCACATTAAACGTACATAAAAGGAAATACAAAAGTAGAAGCATGCATATATAGATATACATGTGAAATACGATAAGGATAGATAGACAATTCAATATATAATGATAAGAGCATATGAAGTAAAATCAATAACCATCATGCTATAGATAGACTCGAGGAAGACACTCTTAGGCAATCGAATACGCTCACTAGGGCTTGCATCTCACCGTTAGCGGTATAAGTTTGATAAGATTGAGACTCGACAAACAAACCATGCCAAGTCAATCAATGATCACAAATAATCAATCATATAATCATTCATTCAAACGTACAACATGTTGACCACATCTCTCACGGTAAATGTCACGCACTAGCACCGTGTACATGCAAGTATGATTAAAAGGCATCCACGGGATAAGACATATACCCTGAACGCATACACCATGACATTTCGTATATGTAGACTAATTTCCTCCTAGTAGCACGACGATAATAATACGGTCCTAGTCTAAATCTGGCCAGACTCTCGGAATAAACGTTTTCATATTCGACATGCGATGACATTTCGCATCCAACACTCGCTCAATCATAGACGCCGAGTACCCCAAATTCGATCGACATTTACGAAAGAGGCGGAAAAGAGCACAAGCCTCATAACAAGCGGTACGCTACATGCAAATGACACCACCTCGCAAGTATACAACATTTGACGGCCGGGTCGATCAACGCAAAGCGTTCGCCTCCCAACAACGTCGTCATATGCCCACTAACACATGCAATCAAGCAATAAGGATACACTCCCCGTTCCGACATTCCAGTCTTACAAACGTGGAGGTTGCCAAGGGAATGAGAGTTCAAAGCACATAGAAAATTAGTGCTGAAACCGTAACATTTGTAAAAACCGACTCAGAGTGGGACATACTAAAAACCGTCACAAAACATGAGAATAGGGAATTATATAAATTTAACTATGATAAAAATGAATCAATACATGATTCATAAGCATTAGAACAAGTTTATGAAGCATAATAAATAAGAAACATAGATCCCCTCTCCAAAACAACGTCTTTGGAAACCAACTAAAACAAGGGTCCACTTCAAACGGTCATAACTAGAGTTCTAGACATTCAAATGCAGAAATTCTAAATGGAGGTGATAGCTTATCCTCTTACGGTTCCAACAGGATGTCACAAGCCCAAACCAAGCAAGTAACAATGGAGATATGATCATTTTACAAAAATTGGTCAGTGCAGGAAAACTGCAGTCGATTTGGGAAAATTGGCAACAAGCAACTCTGCCAGCGCCAGGCAACGCTGCCAGCGTCCAGGGAACGCTGCCAGCGTCCAGGGAACGCTGCCAGCGTCCTGGTCTGGCAGGCACGAACATCCGTATTTCCACAATTTCACTAAGGCATAACACAAATATCATCTATCATCACAAATCATCAATTCTCATATCAATTATCAACTAACAACAACCATCATCAACAACACAAATCCTAAGATTGCTAATCATATTTTAAATACGATTTCTAACATGGAAAACACATTAAAACACGTAAATGATATCGAGTAACCCTTCACCGTTACCTTTTTGCGTCTTTAAACGGTTTCTAAGTCTACCTCCACTAGATAGTAATCTTTGTCGGGGTCTAGAAAGTCTCCACCTAAACAAAGACGACAAAAGATGAATATAATTCACCTTTGAGAAAGACGGATAAATTGAAAAGCGAGAAAGACGGTAATTTTATTACCAATACGGATAGAGGAAGATGAGAGGGAAGGAATAAGACGAACCTTAGTGAATTTGAGCAAGAAATGAAGGCGTAGGATCGATATTAAGACTTGAGCAAATATGGAGGCTAGGTTTTGGTGGTTTGTATGAGGAAGAAGAAGAAGATTGAATGAGGGAGTTAGGGTTGTGAGGGAGTATATGAAGGAGGAAGTGGAAAAAGTCAAGGAAAAAGTCAATAACGTCTTAAGACGTAATTTACTCGGAATCTCGCGCAAAGTCCGAAAACGAACTCGGAAATTCTAAATTAGACACGGGAAATTCAATTCTAAACTAAAACTTAATTTCGCTGAAAAGTATCCGTATAATATTTTTAAATTACAAATAGGGTACATTTGCGGGTGTTACAATCACCCCACCTTTTAAAAAGTTTCGTCCTCGAAACTTGAGAGTAGAAAACAAAAGTCTCAAAGACAAGAATTTGTTTACAAAATCAACACGAAAGCTTTTACAAGGGAAAACATTTATGAAATGATGTTCTTCTCGAAACGGTTTAAGGAAATTTTTCATAAGTGCGAAACTTTATTTACGAATCACAAGAGTGCCCGTCGCGAACGAGTACTCTAGTTATCCAAATCAAATCATTGTCGAAATAGTGAAATCGAAAATCAAACAAGCGTTAGAAAGTGCAGAACTAGTCACCAGACGTCTCCAATAATAAGTCCAAACATCCAACCAAACGCAAATTCCAAATATAAAAGCAACATAAATCTATTTTATCCAAAAACAAGGTACAAAATATATCTTTGGACTTCTTTGAAAAGTTAATTTAGAAATACAATATGTAAATTCGAAGATTTTCTCAAAGATAAAATCAAAATAAGAACACATTACACGTACATAGAGCGACTCGCACATCTCACACACAATTCAGGGTAACAAAATATATACAAAACACGCAAAAATGAAACAAATCGAACTCTTAGGGATTGGAAGATCACGATGAAGTCGGCAGGAAGATCTACAAGAATTCGACATCACTTACTCTACTAATAAACCAAATCCTCAAGAGAATACAGTTTACCCAATTTGCAACTCATCATTTTCAATTATCAGAATTCCTACAAAAATATTCCATAATCACAAGATTTCAAGCCAATAACCTAATTATTCAGATCCATTTAGTATCTACTGAAGTCCATCAGCACGGTAGACTCCACAACTAAAAATCCACATGAAAGATTCATTACATACTCTAATCTTCTTAGTTTCATCAAAACCCTTACTAGAAACCACCAACAGAATATTTATATCTAGGGAAACATGATCGCTAACAACCACAAGGTAAAGGAGACTTACCATGAAAATCCCTTGATTAAATTTACTTCAAACTCATTATCTTTAATTTACAATGAACTTTCTCATCCTCGAAGCCTCAAATATAAATAGTCACATTAGCAAAACTATGGTGGTTAATAATCCTCAAGATAAATGGGTTCACCATTCTATCTCTATAATCCATAACAACCGAGCAGTCACTATCCAAAGCTTGCAACGAACATGTCTCAATCTCAAACTATGATTCCTTAACAATAAAAGAGAAATACTAATTCCAAACCACAAATGGCCAATCACTTGGCAATCAGACAACCATTCAAATCATCTAGCTCATCTAAAACTCAATATGAATCGATTTTCATTTACGACAATACTCCTCAAACTCTGGGTACCAGATTAAATTCCCTAAAGCAAAGTCTCTTTTAGAATCCACCAATTAGAGACATCAAATTCCCAAATGATATCCCAAGCAACCGTTATAATACCCAACAGCAACAAACTATTATCACGCTCAACTCGATTCCCAAAATAACACTACAATACCAAACTCCAAATCTAAAACCACTAAGAGAGGATACATTATCACTATTATGATTCATCCTAGAGCTTAAGTCCTATTTCCCATGGTGAAATATAACATGAAATTTGCTCAATCCAAGGACACATATTCTAGCTAAAGAATCCCAAATTACATCACGCTTATTCTCTGAGCCTTACAAACGGAATATCCAATCCACTAGAGAAAAGATGAAGGACCAACGAGATAGAAAACGATAAGGAATCTCAAGGAGAACACGAGAATAAATAAGGCACGAGATTACAAGAGAGGAGCGCTGAAAATAACGAGGTCAAGAAAGAGACAAAGTGATAAGTGATATTTTGTTCTGATTTATCCCCCGTTTTAGCTCAATTTCTATACGATTTATGCACTTTGTTAAGTGATTAACGAGCTAATATTGCTATTCTAGTTGTTTTGCGTGTTTTGACTCGTTTTATAGGAAATGAAGCGGTTTTGCTATATTTTCCTACTTTATGGAGCAAAGACACTAGGATACGAGTTTTCAAGGAATTGATGATAGCCAGTTCACGATTTGATTACGATTCCGCTACATCCTTCCTCGAATGAACTCAATTTGGATTTTGGCTTTGAACTTTAAAAGGAAATATCAACCCAAGTCAAGAGAAGATCAGCCCAAGCCCAATTCCGTAGTACATTGACCAAGACCAAGGCATAGGATTCCGTGCCTAAGATGAAAAGACGGAAAATCCATCTTACACAAAACCCCGATCGGATTACCAAATACCCGATCGGGTATTTCTGCAGGTGGACGTTACTTGGCTCCTCTTCAAACAGAGCTTAAATGAGTGCATTAATGCTTTGACTATGGTACGAATTTGGACGAGGGATCAGCAGCCATGCATCCCTATAAAAGCCAATGATCATCACACACAATTAGCATCCAAGTATCCAATTATCTATTATCATCTTATCATCATATACTTATCATACAATAACACATTTCATAGTTTGTTTCTTTCTTACAATTTTTTAGTTTATTTCTTAGTGTGTCTCTACTATTTTTATAAGTTTTTGTTATTGGGTTGGATAATCGTTCTTTACTTTTTTTCTTACATAATCGCATTCCAATTACGGTAATTCTCTATACTTAATTTACTTATGCAATTTTAATCAACATGAATTATAGTCTCACTAGTATCATTCTCATAATATTGTTGTTATTAGGAAATCAATCTAAAATTAATCTAGTTAAAACCAAAATATTGTTTAGCATGTCACATTATAATTTACCCAATCATATAATCCTAAAAATTGTCATTAGAATCAATATTAATATAATCACCATAATCACTTTAGTATTTATATTTCACAGTTTAATTTCATACATCTTTTTCTTATTAATTTACTTAATCACATGATCATATAAATTAGATTAATTCTAATATTGTAAAATTATCATTGTGTAACTAAAATAAATAGAGTTGTAATATTGAAATGATTTACGAGTTAAATGAATTAAAAGAAGAGTAGATACCAATTGAACTATCTAGTTGTTTCTTCCTTTGGTCGTGTCAAATTCTATAACTATGTTTAGTGGCCATAAACAATTGTTTGTATTAGTCAATTTCTATCTTTATAACGAGAGTTGGGATAGGAATTAGGACTGCCAATAGGGGTTTAGTGACTTAACCATGCTGAAAGGACGTTAGGACCCACTAAAAGGTCGGTACGAATCCGATAGGAATATACCGCTACAAGGACTAGACAATCATAGTAATTCTAATGTTGGTATCAATGAAACTTTTAATTAGTTTTACATGTATTTTTCTTTCACTATAACAACTTGATTAGATAGTTTATCTTACCGTATTAGATAGTTTATTTTGTTATTATCTAGCTAGTTTACTTTATCGTCTTTCTATTCTCGTTCTTAGATAGTTTACTTTATTATTATTGTCTAGTTTATTAGTTTAGTTAGTTAGGCTTTCAATATTGTCATTTAAATATCGTTTTAGTTAGAATTTAGTTGTTGTTATTCGGATCAGGGGGTTTCCCCGATCGGGTATGTGACAACCCGATCGGGTAAGTCTTCTGTTCTGAGTTTTTCATTTGCAATTTACATATTTGTCATTTACATATTGTCATTTATATACTTGTCATTTTATTTTATGTTAGTAGTTTAGACAACCACCTCAAATGACTCGAACTTAAATGAAAATCAATCCATAGCAATTCATAGTTAACACGTACTCCCTGAGGATCGACACCCTACTTCCCTAATTACATTCCTTTTGTTGTTAGCCTAAGTGCGGGTAATTATTTTTGTATCGGGACCGCGACAAACCCGACCAAATTTTGGCGCCGTTGCCGGGGAGCACGGTTTTGTTTAACTATCTATTGTTGGTTTTTTTTTTCAATTCTACCATTTCTAGGTGCAATCGTACCTAAAATCGTTACTAACTTTCTCTTTTGTGTTTTTCTTGTAGGTAGACAAAAATGGTACTAACAAGGGAAGATCCAAGGTACCGGGTTTTTGAGCTCGCTAGTGGGATCTTAAGGGTCCATTTGACTTTGATTGCTCTCATAGAGGGTAACCAATTTAGTGGAAAACCAAACGAAAACCCGTCACACCATCTTCAAACCTTTTGCGAATTATGTCAAACCTTTATGAGGGAGGGAATCACCCAAAACGAGATTAGAGAAACCCTTTTTCCTTTATCACTAAAGGGAGAAGCTAAATGGTGGTTCACGCGTCGTTTAAAGGAAGCCACAAGGCCTATGCAGTGGGAAGAGATTGTCATCGCTTTTCACCGTAGGTTTAGAACCAATTTGTCAAACCTATCAACTAAATCACAAAATGAAAGAGGGGAAGGTTCACAAACCAATAGGGGAGAGCGAAAGAAGAGTCGAGTGGAAACTTCAATTGATGTTGACACCACAATTTCCTTAGCCTGTCCCATTCAATCCAACGAAACCACCCCAAAAAGTACCTTATATCGCCCAAACTTTTTCAACCCATTTACCTCATTAACAACACCATGTGAACTTTGTGGTGGGATAGGGCATGTACCTCAACGATGTAGGAACAAACTCACACCCTTAAACCCTTTTCACCCACAAGTTTATCAAGCCCAATTTACTCATACACCACAATACTCATCTTTTCAAAACGATTTAGTAATTGCCAAGTTGAGAGAAGTATGTCAAGCCCAAGAATCCATGTGTTCTGCCTTAGGCTCACTTACTTCAACCATCTTGTCTCTTCAAAAGAGAGTAGATGAGTTGACCTTATCAAGTTCTAGCCAAACCTCCCAAGAGAGTGAAGGACCATTGGTAGTCACAATCGGTGACAAACCTTGCGAAAATCCTTTTGGGAAGAGTGAGAGCTCCATCAAGGAGGAAGAATGAGATTGCCATGGGTGTTGGCAAAAAGGTAAATGTGGAAACTCAAGGACGAATCCAGCTGCAAGGAGCTTAAATTCCCTTCATAAAGCTTAAGGAGGGATAGCAAAACATAGTCTAGCATGACTAAAAAATGCGCTTGTCGGGAGGCAACCCGTCTTTTTCTTTACTTTTTCTTTATTCATTTTTTCTTTTACTTATTAGACAATGATTTTTTGGACTACTTTATTTGGACTCTATTTTTGGATTTTGTGTTGTAATAGTTAGGAACATTTTCTTCGTTTCACTTGTTATTATGCATATCTAGTATATCGTTTTTCGTACTTAGAATCGGAGGACTTTTAGAGACAAGAAGGAGCTATCCTTGGCCCAAGTTGTCAAGATTACTAAGGTTAGTAAATATGTGTAAGGACATAGCCCAAAGGTAAGAGCAAGTGGCAAAGAAAAAAGAAACAAAAACCGGATCAGCGAACTTACCCGATCGGATCCATGCATACCCGATCGGGTAAATTGCCTGGTTCGTGTTTTACTCTATTTTCTTCTATAAAACCCATTTGATACCCTTTGCTTGCTGCCTTATACCCATGTTCTTCAATTTCAAAGCTCAAAATTCTATCAAAACCTTCAATTCTTAGTCTATTCTTACAAAATTTGTTCCTATAGTTCATCAAGGGCAATTTCTAAGCATCATCAAGTAAGTTATTTCTACTTTAGTTACTTCAATCTCTCTATATTTTTCAGAAATCCAACATGAACAAACCCTAACTCAAATTTGGGGGTTCTTGATTTTCATTGCAAAACTTGTTTAAATTGGATTTCTAATGATTCTTACATGCTATAGAGTGAATTCTAGTGATTAATTAGGATGATTACTTTGATTTGGATGCCCATTAGCTAATTAGGATACTCATCTTTGCTATATGTTAACAACTTTTGCTTAAGTAGTAGTATGATGCTTGAATTCATGCTTTATACTATGAGCTTATGATCTTGTCATGTTAAGTTAACATTAATATCCTTAGGTAGTAGCCAAACTCATGATTCAAGTATATGTTGCTCACCTAATTGACATATTGTTATGCTTAATGTCATCCATTTGTGCTCAAAAGATAGCATGACAATGTTTCACTAAGGTCACTATGCTTGAATTTGTGCTTAAAGCTTAGTATTATAACACTAATGCTATCCACTTGTGTTTATGAATGAAGTGTTTTAATGCTAGTTATTTGTAGAGAATGGCACCTACATTAAGGAAATCAAAGAGGGCAAGAACCTCCACTCAAGGAGAGAGTAGTAGAGCACAAGAGGAAGATATAGAAATGCTTGAAGCGAATGAACAACCCAAAAATCAAGGGGATGCTATGCATGATCCTAACTTTCCGGGTGTAGAATTTAGCTCCAATGAGAAATGGCAAAAATGGTGCGTTCTTAAAAGCAAAGGTATGAGGGCTACCAAGTTCCTCAATGTTTCTTCTTTAAGGCATATGAAACTTCTTGAGCATGTTAAAGTGTTATTTAGGGGTCTAGGTATGAATGTTAGCATGAACTTTAGTTATGAGACCTACCCTCAATTAACCCTTGAATTTTTGAGCTCTTTTGAGTTACAGCGGTCTAGAAATAGAAACACTATGCCTCAAGTTCGGTTTCGATTGTTTAATGATGAATATAATATGAACTTAGAGACTTTTGCTAGATATTTTGGTCTCACCACTGAAAACACTGTTACCTCACCTCCGGAAGGCTTTGATGTTAGCCTGCTTTGGAGTGCTATTTCGACTTACCCTGTCTCTCGTTGGGATCATGTCCCACACCAACATATCCATCATCCCGCCATTAGAATCTGGCAAAGATTCATGGGATGGACCTTTTTGGGTCGTGCTGAACCTCATTTGGTGAGACGAGTAGAGTTAGAAATGTTAGGAGGATTTTTGAATGTGAATGGTGATGAGCCATGGTCTATTAGTGTTCCGTATCATTTTGCTGTTCAGTTGACCAAAGCTACTAATCCTAAGAACACTGCCATTGTCTACGGAGGTCTTATTACTCACCTCGCTATGCGAGTTTGTGGCTTTAACCAAGCCACCAACGACCTTCAGGCATTGACTACACCTCCCACCGATATGGGAAATGGGTTGGATTATGATTACTTTGTTCAGCTCAACTGGTTTCGTGCTTCTCACCCCCATATGATTTGGAGGATTGCTGGCCGTGATTCGGTCAAGTTGACCGCCGAGGTAGATCAAATTCCATTTCTTCGGCAGTAACCTCCACTTCAAGAGGATGAGGCTATCTTACCCCGACCTACTTACTACCTTCATGTTGGGGATATTACCCCCATTGACCCCCCTGTTCAACTTAGATCCCGCCGCCCTGAGGTAGGATCATCCTCTCACTCGACCCATGCTGAGGGCGATGTGACCGCCATGTTTGAAGCCCTAACCTTGTCCGTTAATAGAATTCAGTCCAACCAGCAGCTTGCTTTGCACCCCATCTATGACCACTTTGCTAGGCAAGGTGTGATTAGACCTGAGGGCCCCTACCCGTCTTTTTATACTTGGCCCGAGGGGGGGTATGGTACTACTTATGCTGCAGGTGTGCCGCGAGCTGGACCGGATTACTGTGGAACCGACTATGGCGTTGAGAGTTTTGGGGGATATAGAGGTGATTTTGGAGATCACCAAGTAGAGGAGTACCAGTCCTTAGGAGCCAGCAACCCAACCGGGATCTTTCTTTCTCGTGGTAGTTATCATTCTGCAGATGATAACTACTATGCAGATGCTTCTGGATCCGCATCCGAGCCACCTCCTTCTGAGAGGAGAGGCCGTAGCTGGTGGCCTTTGGGATGAGATGATGAGCTCCCCTTGTTTATAACTAGCTTGGGGGAGGCTAGACATTTTGTTAGAATTTTCTTTATTTCCGTTCTTTCTTTTGCATTTTTCGTTTTATTTCAGCCCTTTTCCCATTAGAATTTCATATCGTTTTTCTACTCCATGTGCTATCAACCGTCTTTCGGTTTGTTTCTATTATAATTGCCTGCACATTGAGGACAATGTGAAGTTTTAGCTTGGGGGAGGATTTGCATTTAGGAACTGCATTTAGGATTGCATTTAGATTTTTAGTTTTCTTTTTAGTTTCTTTTCTTTTAATTTTCTTAGTTTCTTTTTAGTTTTTATAAAATTAAAAAAAAAAAAAAATATTCGAAAAACTCAAAACACAAAAAGAAAAGATCATTTCCATCTTACATTTCTCATTTGATAGTTTTTATAAGCTGATGTTTCGTTTTATTATGAGGAATTATGCATTCATGGGGATGTCTTGTACACAGTAGGTACGAAATTGCATTTGGACTTAATTAAGCTTGATCTTGACTTTGGCAAGCTACTAATATTGTAAGGTAGAGCGTCCAGTGGTCGGTACATCTGAACCCGATCCCAGTTTAGGAGTGAGTAGTTTCTCCTTATAGTCTGTGTTACATCAAAACGCATAAGTATGGTTTTTATTCCATTTTCTATAAGTATTACTGTCATGATCTACATTTTGAAGCCATTCAATCTCTTGTTCACCTTTCGCAAAAACACCCTTCTCTCTCTAGCTACATTATAATTTTGCCTACCCTGGTTGAGCTAGTAACCAACTATATGTGTAGGGGTGTTCTATGCTTTTGCGATGTTCTGATAATGCCACCATTTGGTGTGAAATTGTCTCGGGATTACTGATTCCCGGGTTTTGATGTGAAAGAGAAAAAGAAAAAAAAAAGCTTTGAAAAATAATGAAAAATGAAAAAAATGAAAAATGAAATTGAAAGCTCAAAAGAAAAAAAAAAAAGAAAAAAAAAAAAAGAGGAAAAACGCTTCCATGAAATGAAAAGAAAGAAAATTATGGGAAGTCGTAATTTGGTTTGTTATGTTTAATAAGCCAATATGCTGCTTTTGGCTTTGACTTTTGTTGATGGGAATTGGTATGATTTGGATTGAGTATCCACTACACATTTGGTTATTACTAGCTTGACTTTAAGCTCCACATGACCAAAATCGTTTGTCCACTTTCTTACCCAAATTTCCCAAGCCTCTTCTTTACTTTACTAGTGCTTCTTACATTATATTTTGATCATGATTAGTTTTACTTAATGATTTTGGATTGTTTACCATACTAGACTGCGGGCACATTCTTATAAGTTGTAGATAGGTGAGTGTCACTTCAAATTTGAACCAATATTTCCTATTTTACAAAAAAAATTGAGTGAAGAGTGCACCGTGAGAGTCCATTGTCAAAAAGATCATGCAAGAGCTGAAAAGGTCCAAAGAATATTTCCTATGCTGCGCCGTTATGTAAATCTCAACCATGATCCGCATTTTCCTTCGCCCATGTTGTAACGGGTTTATGATTCATCTACTTATTAAGAGCTTACTTTTTTTAGATTTGTATGATAGATTGATCATTGTTAGCTACCCTTGTCCTAGTTATGATTGTTATATTTGCTTGAGGACAAGCAAGGGTTTAGCTTGGGGGAGTTTGATAAGTGATATTTTGTTCTGATTTATCTCCCGTTTTAGCTCGATTTCTATACGATTTATGCACTTTGTTAAGTGATTAACGAGCTAATATTGCTATTCTAGTTGTTTTGCGTGTTTTGACTCGTTTTATAGGAAATGAAGCGGTTTTGCTATATTTTCCTACTTTATGGAGCAAAGACACTAGGATACGAGTTTTCAAGGAATTGATGATAGCCAGTTCACGATTTGATTACGATTCCGCTACATCCTTCCTCGAATGAACTCAATTTGGATTTTGGCTTTGAACTTTAAAAGGAAATATCAACCCAAGTCAAGAGAAGATCAGCCCAAGCCCAATTCCGTAGTGCATTGACCAAGACCAAGGCATAGGATTCCGTGCCTAAGATGAAAAGACGGAAAATCCATCTTACACAAAAACCCGATCGGATTACCAAATACCCGATCGGGTATTTCTGCAGGTGGACGTTACTTGGCTCCTCTTCAAACCGAGCTTAAATGAGTGCATTAATGCTTTGACTAGGGTACGAATTTGGACGAGGGATTAGCAGCCATGCATCCCTATAAAAGCCAATGATCATCACACACAATTAGCATCCAATTATCCAATTATCTATTATCATCTTATCATCATATACTTATCATACAATAACACATTTCATAGTTTGTTTCTTTCTTACAAGTTTTTAGTTTATTTCTTAGTGTGTCTCTACTATTTTTATAAGTTTTTGTTATTGGGTTGGATAATCGTTCTTTACTTTATTTCTTACATAATCGCATTCCAATTACGGTAATTCTCTATACTTGATTTACTTATGCAATTTTAATCAACATGAATTATAGTCTCACTAGTATCATTCTCATAATATTGTTGTTATTAGGAAATCAATCTAAAATTAATCTAGTTAAAACCAAAATATTGTTTAGCATGTCACATTATAATTTACCCAATCTTATAATCCTAAAAATTGTCATTAGAATCATTATTAATATAATCACCATAATCACTTTAGTATTTATATTTCACAGTTTAATTTCATACATCTTTTTCTTATTAATTTACTTAATCACATGATCATATAAATTAGATTAATTCTAATATTGTAAAATTATCATTGTGTAATAAAATAAATAGAGTTGTAATATTGAAATGATTTACGAGTTAAATGAATTAAAAGAAGAGTAGATACCAATTGAACTATCTAGTTGTTTCTTCCTTTGGTCGTGTCAAATTCTATAACTATGTTTAGTGGCCATAAACAATTGTTTGTATTAGTCAATTTCTATCTTTATAACGAGAGTTGGGATGGGAATTAGGACTGCCAATAGGGGTTTAGTGACTTAACCATGCTGAAAGAACCTTAGGACCCATTAAAAGGTCGGTACGAATCCGATAGGAAAATACCGCTACAAGGCCTAGACAATCATAGTAATTCTAATGTTGGTATCAATGAGACTTTTAATTAGTTTTACATGTATTTTTCTTTCACTATAACAACTTGATTAGAAAGTTTATCTTACCGTATTAGATAGTTTATTTTGTTATTATCTAGCTAGTTTACTTTATCGTCTTTCTATTCTTGTTCTTAGATAGTTTACTTTATTATTATTGTCTAGTTTATTAGTTTAGTTAGTTAGGCTTTCAATATTGTCATTTAAATATCGTTTTAGTTAGAATTTAGTTGTTGTTATTCGGATCAGAGGGTTTCCCCGATCGGGTATGTGACAACCTGATCGGGTAAGTCTTCTGTTCTGAGTTTTTCATTTGCAATTTACATATTTGTCATTTACATATCGTCATTTATATACTTGTCATTTTATTTTATGTTAGTAGTTTAGACAACCACCTCAAATGACTCGAACTTAAATGAAAATCAATCCATAGCAATTCATAGTTAACACGTACTCCCTGAGGATCGACACCCTACTTCCCTAATTACATTCCTTATGTTGTTAGCCTAAGTGCGGGTAATTATTTTTGTATCGGGACCGCGACAAACCCGACCACAAAGCAGATAGTAGAGTTATGAAGTTACCCGAGTAAGAAAGAAGATACGAGCATGCGATTTCTTAAAGATCAATCTTGACAAAAACATTCAAGAATGGAGATGAAAAGGGATGATGGCACGAGTAAAGGTTTAAGGTTTAATCCACAAAATTTCTCCTTTCAGACTTAGGGTGATAGTAAAGCAACTCATCCC
Organism: Heliosperma pusillum; assembly: GCA_022085475.1. Lineage (NCBI taxonomy): Eukaryota > Viridiplantae > Streptophyta > Magnoliopsida > Caryophyllales > Caryophyllaceae > Heliosperma > Heliosperma pusillum. Next base: position 23,461 of record JAIUZE010005266.1, read on the forward strand.
AATAACAAAGGTCTCTTACAAGGGACCCTCGTACCACAAATTATCAAAGTAAGGTACACCTAGATTCGACAAATCGACCACAACCCAATTCATCCATCCTTTTATATCACACGGATTCCCAAATGCGGAATTGCAACTCAAGCATAGTAACATTCCTTTAGCTCAATTATTCAACACAACCTCAAAGGTTTCTTTAACTGAAGGACTAATAAATAATCTCTTATACTCGGTCATTTTCAACTCATATAGCCCACGTGTTCATTATTAATAAAGTACAACCTCAAGTTAAACATCATCATTAACGTCCCAAGGTCTTTCCATCATAGCCCACATCATCTGTGACAACCCTCGCGAATGCGGAAATATAAAACATACAAGCATGTGAATTATATAAAACCTTTATACATGCAAGATAGAAAAATACGAGGAGTGTCAAAATCTTACAAACTAAATAAAAATACCACAAGAGGCGTAGTCTCTCAAAGTGTTAACAAAAGACAAAGTAATTAGCAACTAGCTAAACAACGTCTAGAGGTGTTTCATCCAAGGACAACGCCCGCTAGCTCACACCCGAACCCCAAAATATCATAGCCAAAAAGCCATCCATGCAAGCAACCTGTTCATTCATGAAAAACATGAACGCCACAGTCAGTGGGGAGTAACTCTGGGTTCTCCAAGCCATATCACATTAAACGTACATAGAAGGAAATACAAAAGTAAAGCATGCATACATATAGATATACATGTGAGATACGATAAGGATAGATAGGCAATTCGATATATAATGACAAGAGCATATGGAATACAAATCCGAATCCATCATGTTATTCAAAGACTCGGGGAAGACACTCTTAGGCAACCGAATACACTCACTAGGGCTTGCATCTCACCGTTAGCGGTATAAGATTGATAAGATTGAGACTCGACAGACAAACCAAATCAAGTCATGCGATGATCACAATAAATCCAACATAATATCATCCATTCACGAACCAAGACATTGACGGTGTCCAATCATGCAATGACCATGAATAATATCATGAAATCACGCATTCAAAGAACGACGACACAAGACGACATCTCTCACGGTAAATGAAACGCACTAGCACCGTGTACATGGCAAGTATGATAAAAAGGCATCCACGGGATAAGACATTTCCCTGAACGCATACACGATGCTACATTTCGTATATGTAAACTAATTTCCTCCTGGTAGGACGACGATAATAATACGGTCCTAGTCTAAACCTGGCCAGACTCTCGGAATAAGACGTGTTCCGATTCGCCATGTGGTAAGACGTTCCACATCCAAGACTCGATCATACAAAGACGTCGAGTACCCCAAATTCGGCTAAACCACACGAAAGAGGCGGAAAGAGATCTATAGTCAAAAGTCAAGCTAGTACGCTACATGCAATGACACCACCTCGCAAGGATACAACATTTGACGGACGGGTCGATCAACGCATTGCGTTCAACTCCCAACAATGTCGTCGTATGCCCACTAACACATGCATTTAAGCAGTAGGCTACCTCTTCGTTCCGACATTCCAGCCTTACGAACGTGGAGGTAGCCAAGGGAATGAGAGTACAAAGCACAAGACAAAATAGTGCTCAAACCGTATCATTTGTAAAAAACGACTCAAAGTGGGACATAGCAAAAACCGTCACAAAACATGTGAATATGGCATTATATAAATGTAAATATGATAAACATGAATCAATACATGATACATAAGCATTAGACCAAGTTTAAGAAGCATAATAAATAAGAAACCTAGATACCTCTCCAAAACAACAAGTTTGGAAACTAACTAAAACAAGGGTTCACTTCAAACTGTCATAGCTAGAGTTCTAGACATTCAAATACGGAAATTCCAAATTGAGGTGATAGCTTCTCCTCTTACGGTTCCAACGGTATGTCACAAGCCCAAAACAAGCTAGTAACGAAGGAGATATGATCATTTTACGAAAAGGGGTCAGTGGGGTGAAACTGCACAAGTCACGACCGTGACTTGTATTTCACGCCCGTGACATGAGTTACCAATTCACTCGAGAGCCTTCAACATAAATTCAATCCTATCATTTCCAATTCTCATAATTCATTTCTAATAACTATCAACAATCAATACTCATCATCAACAATCATCAAATAACAACAATCATCATCCATAACATGAATCCTAAGCTTTCTAATCGTATTCTAAATACGAATTTTAGCATATAAAGCATGTAAAACACGTAAATGATATCGAGTAACCCTTCACCGTTACCTTTTCGCGTCTTTAAACGATTTCTAAACCTTCCTAGTCTGCACCTACATACAATTAGATAATAAAAGATGAATATCATTGACCTTGAGAAAGACGGATAATTTAAAATGCGAGAAAGACAGTAATTTTATTACCAATACAGATAGAGGAAGCTAAGAGGGGAAGAATAAGATGAAGTTACGAGAATTTGAGCAAGAAACGATCGAGATATGATGATTCAAAGATGGATCAAAAATGGAGGCAAGGGTTTGATGGTTTCTTAAGGATGAAGTAAGTGTTGTGTTGAATGAATGAAAAAATAGGGATTATGAGTTGTGTAAGGAAAAAGTCAACAAAAATCAATGGTGGCTTAAGACGGGATTCCCATGGTATCTTGCGGAAATTCCAAATACGAACTCGGAAATTCTAAATTCGACTCAAAACATTAAATTCTAAATTAAAACTTAAATTCGCTGAAAAGTATCCGTAAAATATTTTCACTAGAAAAATAGGGTACATTTCCGGGTGTTACAGTAAATGACACGCACTAGCACCGTGTACATGCAAGTATGATTAAAAGACATCCACGGGATAAAACATTTCCCTGAACGCATACACGATTTTATTCATTTCGTATATGTAGACTAATTTCCTCCCTGTAGGACGACGATCATAATACGGTCCTAGTCTAAACCTGGCCAGATTCTCGGAATAAACGTTTTCCGATTCGACATGCGATGATATTTCGCATCCAAGACCCGGTCAATCATAGACGCCGAGTACCCCAAATTCGGTAAAGCTTGCGAAAGAGGCGGAAAAGAGCACAAGCCTCATAACAAGCGATACGCTACATGCAATGACACCATCTCGCAAGAATACAACATTTGACGGCCGGGTCGATCAACGCAAAGCGTTCACCTCCCAACAACGTCGTCATATGCCCACTACCACATGCAATCAAGCAGTAAGGATACACTCCCCGTTCCGAAATTCCAGCCTTACGAACGTGGAGGTAGCCAAGGGAATGAGAGTACAAAGCACATAGAAAATTAGTGCTCAAACCGTAACATGAGTAAAAACCGACTCAAAGTGGGACATTCCGAAAACCATCACAAAACATGCGATACAAGCGAATGGAATATCATATATTCGAAACATTAATATTTAAAGTCATTACGTAAATTTATACGAAAAAAAAATCATCGGAAATATTATAAATATTACGTAAACAAATGATATACAGCCGCTCCCCAGCCGGTCAGCTGACCGGTTGCCGGTCGGCCGGCTGGGGTCCATTATACACGAAAATCACCATTTTTCACTAAGGATCGTTATACAATAACATCATCTATCATCACAAATCATCCATTTTTAATATCAATTATCAACTAACAACAACCATCATCAACAATACAATTCCTATGATTACTAATCCTATTCTAAATACGATTACTAACATAGAAAACACATAAAACACGTAAATGATATCGAGTAACCCTTCACCGTTACCTTTTCGTGTCTTCAATCCGCGTCGATGTCCTCTTCTATCAAGAAGTAGTCTTTGTCGGGGTCTTGGAGGTCACCACCTACAATTAGATAATAAAAGATGAATATAATTCACCTTTGAGAAAGACGGATAAATTGAAAAGCGAGAAAGACGGTAATTTTATTACCAATTAAGATAGAGGACGATGAGAGGGAAAGAATAAGACGAACTTTGGTGAGTTTGAACGAGAAACGAAGGTGTAGTGACGATATTAAAACTTGAGCAAATATGGAGGTTAGGGTTTGATGGTTACTTGGTGAGGAAGAAGAAGGTTGAATGTGAGGGAGAGTTAGGGTTACTTGGTAAGTTGTAACTTACTCGAAATCTCGCGTAAAATCCAAATACGAACTCGGAAATTCTAAACTAGACACAGGAAATTTAATTCTAAACTAAAACTAAATTTCACTGAAAAGTATCCGTATAATATTTTTACTATATAAAAATAGGGTACATTTGCGGGTGTTACACAACATGCTACAAACTGTTAGATTAATCCGACAACCAACAACTTATAGATGAATGGACGCAACAAAAGAAGACAGTTCAGGTAAACAAACATACAATCAGATTATAGGAAGTTTAATATTATGTATTGCTAAAATATTTGTGTCACAGGACATTAGTGACGACTTAAATGATGCACCAGCAGAAGTCGTTGAGTTTAAACGTGGAAATACAAATGTATCAGAAGAGGTATTAATACAAAAATACTTAAACTTTAATAATTCATGGAAATTTTGCATATTAGGAGTTTAATGCTGCAGAACATCAGTGGCATCACAACTGAATCGTCAACAAAATGGTCACAAGAGGAGATTGACAGCATTGCAAATGTCGAAAAAGTAAAAGAAGAGATAAAAAACCCAAACAAAACCAAAGAAAAGAAATTTAAATAGAAGATTCACATATAAGTCGACCATTTTTTTATGACACAACAGATTTCAGAAAATGTAAGCAACGCTTAGACTACGCCATTTAGGTTTTCATTAAGCAAGTTTTATGTTAATCAGTTCCATTATTATTCGAAGTTTCATTTCTTTCAAAAAAGTTTGTAAAAGATGTTTATCTGTAATTATTATTCTATGTTATTGTATTAGACATCACTTCATGAAAAAAGCAAACAGCTGCACTTACAACAAAAAAAAGGCATTTTTTAATATAATTAATTATCGTACGGAAATCTGCAACACTGTGGAGAAAGTTCAAGGAAGATGTACAACCGTCCGAGACAACACTTTCACATTTAGAAACTAAAATATTCAGTTGAACAGAAATTCACAATGCAGATAATTATTTGTAGGAATTCTATTACCGAGTATGTCAAATTTCACAATGCACATTAAAATTTTAACCAATGCAGTATGTCAAAGCAATCAAATTAATTTTTTTTTTATGTTTTAATCCCAAATATTAACCAATAGTCTCTCATGCGAGGTTAAAACCGATCATTACAGAGACGAGACTTGGAGAAAAAATAGGGCACCAAATAACTTGCCTCCGTTCCACTAAAGAAGGTGGCATGACCAAATGCTACCGTCTATTCTATTCTTCTACAAGCCAAAATTTGCGCGGATCATCCTCTCGATTATGTCAAATTTCGCAATGCACATTCAAATTTTAAGCAATGCAGTATGTCAAAGCAATGAAATTAAAGTTTTTAATGTTTAACCCCAAATTTACGTAAAATAATATTAAAAACAATACAGCCTGCATTCAATTAGTGGCATAAATATAAAATGATAGTCTCTCACGCGGGGTTATAACCGATCATCACTGAGACGAGACTTGGAGAAAAGATATGGCAAAAAATAACTTGCCTCCGTTCCACTAAAGAAGGTGGCATAACCAAATGCTACCGTCTATTCTATTCTTCTACAAGCCAAAATTTTGTAAGCCCAATTCGGAACAGTCATATTATTTGTACAGTTCACAAAGACAGCCAACAATCTTATTATGACCAACATAATTGGGCCAACATAAGCCTTGTATCTTTTTTGGATATAAATAAAATGCCCAATTCTGAGAAAGTAATATTCAACAGACCAAATACATCAGTAGCAGGAACAAAGTGCCAAGCAGTTACTAGATCATGGGTAGTGGTAAACCCATTTAAGCCAACAGTTATTATCACATCTATCATAACTGCTGACTTCAGTGCTTATAAAAGCCAAAGGTTCATGGCATATGTCCATCTCATCAGCTATAATAGCAAAAAAAAATCAGTCACAATATTAATGGCACCAACTCAAAGTATTCCAATTGCTTCAATCGATAATAACACTTCCAAAAACGAACAAATCACAGTAAGAGTAATGCGAATGTGGTGCAAGAAAATAGATTCAGAACCAAAAAAATTGCTAAGTATTGAACTAATACTCATCGACGAAAACGTAAGTAAACACTTCTTTTCTTATGCTTTCATTCTTCACAATTAATCAATTATCACAATCAAATTCAATCTACTTTTTACATAGGAGGACACCATTCAAGCAACAATAAAAATAAGGCTAGTTAAATGAAGGAGAGGCATACATCATTAGAAAGTTCAGCACATCATCAAATAGATGTGGGTTCGACATAGCAACATATCACAAGTTCAAAACATGGTTGGAATATAGTACAAAAATTGTGCCAATTACAACATCATCAATACCCATGGTGATTCATTTCTTCGCTATTTTCAATGAAATCTATCAAGGCACTGTTCCAAATCGCCTTTATATTGGTAAGAGTCGGGCTATTTATTTATGATCAAAGTTAAAGTTAGCTACTTCTAATAAATGTGATTTACAGATGTTGTGGGTAAACTTCCACATATATCCAATCAAAGTATCAAATGGTGGTGATATTAAAAAAAGGACAATAGTGTTAAAAAACATGGAGTAAGTTACTTAAATACTCAAAAGTATGAATTTTTTATCCAATCCAAAAGCATTAGTTTTGAACACATATACTTTAACAACTTTCATGTTTTGATCGGACCTGTCGCAAGCCCGATACAAAGATAAATTACCCAGACTAGGCTAATAACAAATTAATGTAATTAGGGAAGTAGGGGTCGATCCTCAGGGAGATGGTGTTTCCTATAGAATGTGAAATGTCTCGCAATTGGGTCTTATCTAATGAATATCTCAGTTTTGGGATTTTAATTTCTAAACTAATAAAAGGCATAAAAGAAAACAAAATAAAAGCAAATCAAAATGAAAACAATAAAACAAGTGGTGAATTAACAATGATGAAAAGAATCTAGGGAAGTAGGTTCACACATGTAGAATGATATATTGATATGCAAACAATTCATTGTGAGTTCATAAGAATGATGTGTTCATTACAATCATAGATCAGATGGTCTAGCAGGCTTTTAGGCAATTTACTAGGTCTTAATCTATCATGTCATGCTTTGTCTATTCAATTCACGTATTTCTACCTTGGAAAAGAATTCCATTTTAGTCAATGAGTTTTGGCCAGAAATCGTTAACTATCGTTACAATCCAAACATGCATAGACACAACGTTTTAAAAGCACAATTTCTTTTATCCAATTATCATCTTTTAATCAATCTAACATGGTTACCCTACACCCTAGAAAGGTGACTACTCACTCATGATAATATTTAAATCTAAGATGACATTAATAATAAAAACTAGGATATACATGTTTTTTTTTATTTTGACAATAGTTTAAGACTCTTTATATGACGATAATAACGACGCTAAATTGACAATCTAATGAAATGAAATGACGATTATAATGATACTAAAATGAATCTAAGATAACATTTAAAGAAAATAACAATCAAAATAGAAAACATAAAGACATTAAACAAAAGATAAAATAGGAATACCTAGATGGCAATCAACAATGACAATGATGACAACAATAATAGAAATCCCTTGCTTAGAATAATCGTTCCATGAATCACAATACTTGCATCAAATAAAGTAGATTACAAAGATGAAATTCTTATTGTTCTAGGCTAACGATTTGATGTAGAAAAGACAGAAATAAACTAAGAAACTAAAGACAAAAGGAAGAAGAAAATGTTCTAGACAAGAGAAGAGAGGCTAGGCTCTCTCCTCTTAATCTAGGTTTCCTAATGTAAAGAAAGAAGTAGGAAATGTGTAAAGAGGATATGTTGAAGTGTGGTGGCTGAAGCTTCTTATATAGTAGTAGGGTTTCTTGGGGAAGGGGTCATGCATTCATCACATAGGACAAAAATGAGTAAGTCGAAGCAAAAGTGCGGACCAGCAGACATCCCCGATCGGGTACACCATCTACCCGATCGGGTAAGTTGTAATCTGGGTCCTTTGACTCTCGTTTCATCTCCCCTTGCATATGACTTGACTTCCATCATCCCCCTTGACCTCTTGAGTCGGGTTTGTTGATAGGGTTTGATGTAAAACGATGATTTCTTTGCCTAACTGATCGGTCTTCTGACAAATGCGACATCGTCTTTACTTCTTCTCTATTTTGAATTAGTGAACCTTCTTGAAATGCCTTTGACTTGGTCAAGCTCGCTTCTCAAATCGTCGGGTTCTAGGCAAATGCTCGGAAATATAGAAAAAGGGCGTAGAAACGTCACTTTCCCTACAAAACAGGTTAACACATGGAATTTGCCTAGAAGACGATATTAGCTCACAAAATGGCTTAACAAAGCACAAATGACATATAAAACCGAGCTAAATTGGGGATTAAAATCATACAAATATTCACTTATCATGTTTACTTTTCAGCCACCAAACTATATGTTGCACTATTTTTGGAGAATATGTTGACCAAATATCAGCTAATTAAACAGTGTTTAAGAACCAAAAAGAAACCAATCTTACTACTGATACATGTGAAGGTTTCAGTTTGGGAAGGTATCAACAAACATCAAATTACAAGTAACATATATACACCAAATTAAATGATATCATTAACCATAATAATTTCAAAACTTGACTAGGTGAAGTTAGCTTAAAAACAACATGAGGGGCAACAAAAATATCTGTTAATCCAAATATCAGCAGAGTACATGAATTCAACAACAAGTAATGGTTCCATTTTAAATAAGTTTACTTTCATTTTATGTTTAAATTCATAATTTTAATTTAATATCATTATTAATTTCCTTAATGTTGGGATTTTACAAGCAATTATGACAATGAGGATGATCATGAAAACACATTCCACCCACAAGTTTTGGCAAGTGCAAACATTAGGTCATTGGAGGAAATTGATAAAGTAACTCAGCCTGGATCTTATGCTGTTAAGGCCTTCTTTGAAGAACTTTGTAACACCCGCAAATGTACCCTATTTTTATAGTAAAAATATTTTACGGATACTTTTCAGCGAAAGTTAGTTTTAGTTTAGAATTAAATTTCCCGTGTCGAATTTAGAATTTCCGAGTTCGTATTTGGATTTTACGCGAGATTTCAAGTGAATCACGTCTTAAGACGTCATTGACTTTTCTTGACTTTTCTTTCACTTACTCCCCTCATACTCCCTCATAACCTAATTCACTCACACAACTCAACTCTTTCTTCCTCACTAAGAAAACCACAAAACCTAGCTTCCATAATCTTTCCAATCTTAGAATCGTCATAACTCTTTCATTTCTCGCTCAAATTCACGTAAGTTCGTCTCATTCTTTCCCTCTCATTCTCCTTTATCCGTATTGGTAATAAAATTACCGTCTTTCTCGCTTTTCAAATTATTCGTTTTTCTCAAGGTGAATTATATTCATCTTTTATTATCTATTTGTAGGTGGTGACCTCCAAGATCCCGACAAAGACTACTTCTTGATTGAAGAGGACATTGACGCGGAGTAAAGACGCAAAAAGGTAACGGTGAAGGGTTACTCGATATCATTTACGTGTTTTACGTATTTTCTATGTTAGGAATCGTATTTAGTATATGATTGGTAAGCTTAGAAATTATGTTGATAATGATACTTGTTGTTTGTTGAGAATTCATATGAGAATTGATGAATTATGATGATAGTTGATTGTTGTTAAATGATGATCTTTGGTGAAATGGTGATTTTTGTGTGAAGTTGACCCCAGCCGGCCGACCGGCAGCCGGTCAGCCTACCAGTTGGGGCAGTGGCTGTATAATATTGCATGTTACGTAAATTTTTAATAATGAAATGGATCTCAGCCGGCCGACCGGCAGCCGGTCAGCCGACCGGCTGAGACACCCCTACTTTCTGTTGGAGTAGGTGTCCTCCACAATAGTGCGCCACATGATAAATCTTATTAAGGAATATAATTGAGATATTTATTGACTATATATATGATTAGTCAGTTGATTAACGTAAATCAATAACGGTTGGCTAACTAGAGTTTGACGTTATTGTCGTATGACGGCGGTGATCAACTGATCCCTTTCGGTCACACCTAAAGGATGAAATCCAAATAGTTTACTAATTATTTGTATACGATACAGTTAATTAGTGCATTACATATATTCGATATGTACGAGAGTTAATTGTTAGAAATTGAGTTAAGAACTCAAAATTCGATTAAGTTTATTTTTCAATTATGCGATAATTGACTAATAAATTTATATCTTATTTTAATACGATTAAATAAGATTTAACTTAGTAATTAATCGTTAAATTACTAAATTAGTTGAGGTTTTGAGATAGAGGTAATTAGTTAATTATATTTACAAGGAGTTGTAAAATAAATTAACTAAGCATTGTGGGACCCATTATATATTGATATAATGGTAAAATATTACTTAAAATGTTAAGTCCATATTATTTATTTAATTGAGTCATATAATTGTTATATGATCAAATTAACACTTAATTATACAAGATAATTAACCATATGATCAATAAGTATTTGTGAGACAAATATCAAAAATCAAAATGGACCTAACTAGGCCATTGTGGCCGGTTAGATTGTAGTTACAATGGTGTTGATTGTTGTTCTTGTTTATACTCTTTATTTACTAATTGAAAGTGACATAACAAGTAGAATATAATCATCACTTATACTACAACACTTCACCCTAATGCATGTGACTAAAATAAGCAAAATAAGAGCCTTGTAGAGCTCAATATGACCGGCCATATTGCCTATAAAAGGGCAATCTGGTTGATCATTTTATTCATTCAATTCTTGCTTATTTTCTTACTTCTCTCAAAAACACTTCTTCTCTCTAAAAACTCTCAAATACTAATATTTACTAAGTATTACTAGTGTAGTAATATAGTCATAATATTAGTAGTATAATATCTATCTTATTATCTAGTTAATAATAAGAGTAGATTATTTGGGTTAATCTTGGTGCAACTTAGAGGAGATCTTCTACTTTGGAGATTGCTTGTGTTCATCCATATTTATAGCTCAAGAACAACAAGAAGGAGTTCTTGTTGTGCCCTTATATTTTCCATATCAATGTGAGGAAATTTCTTCTCTTATATAAATGTCTGTATATTTGCATGCATGTTACATAGATCATTAAATACTAAATTAACAAGTAATTTAGCAACTAATTTAGAAGTCTAATTAAGGTCTATAGACTTACAATTGGTATCAGAGCTAGCTTGTAGCATGCATGTTCATTTTGGACATTTTTATTAAAGTTATAAGATAACTAATAAATCAAAGATTTTGAGTTAAAATACGATTCTGACTAAACGTTTTGGTGCATGTATACCTACTGACCTCAAAATGTTTGTGGTCAAATTTCGTGATTTTAGGGATTAATTTGCTATTTATTTTGATTTTTTGGCGTTTAAACCGAGTTAACATGCATTTTATGAGTTAAAAGTTAACTAAAAATAGTTTCATGTTTATTCTGGCCATGAAATTTTAATATGATCTCACATGCATTTCTTACATATTGTATGTAAATTTTTCGTGAATTTTTACTTATGTTATTCATGTTTCAT
>JAIUZE010005268.1:0-13118 GCA_022085475.1 Heliosperma pusillum
CTCTTAAATCCACCTCAAGTGATGAGGAAGGAGAAGAGGAAGATGAATTTGCCATGTTCTCAAGAAACCTTGTTGGGATGGTCAATAGCCAAGGATTCAAAAATTTCAAGGTAAACCATGCTAGAAAACGATTTCCTAAGAGACGACCGAGTTCCGCTATGGGATGTTTCAAATGTGGTGACAAAGGTCACTTAATTAAAGAATGCCCAAAATGGAATGACATCAAATCTAAGGATAGAAGAGACACGGCCAAGAGAACTCAAGCATAAAGTCATGTCCGCCATTTGGGGCATGTCCGACTCCGTGGACGATGAACCCATCGAGGAGCAACTAGATGCTAAAATGTGTTTGACAAACAATCTCAAAAATAAAACACATAAACTTGCTAGGAGTGAGTCTCTTAGGTGTCTTATGGCACATCCGGATGAATCCGATTCCGAGTCCGACAATGAGGTAAAATATCTTAAGGCTAAGGTTAGAACTTATTCCAAAGACAAGGTGTGTAAGTTTCTTGATAAGTTGTTTGACAAGTGTCGTAACCAAACCGAGAAACTTGATGTCATGCAAGATCAAATAGAGGAGATTGCTCAAGAAAACATTCTTCTAAAACAGGAATTGAATGATACAGACACAGCGACTGTTACTTCTGAAATTGACACTGAATTTAAGAGATTAAGGAAATTAAACAAAAGCCTGACAAATGAACTTGATTCCCTTAAATCTTCTAGCTCTAGCTCCCCCCCTTCTGAACTTGAAGAGATTAACACCTCCTTAGTCTTCCAAATTTCAAAAATTTCAAAGGAGCGTGATGATCTCATCAAAGATCTTGAGTTAACCAAAACAGAGATAGTCGACCTTGTAGAAGAAGTTGAAAGTATGAAAGTCACAGTCCCCTTGTTTGTTGCTTCTAACATCGAAAAGCAAAACTCTTCCTCTCATGAGCTCATCAAAACTTTCACCACTGAGAATGATCGACTCAAGGTTGATCTTAATGCCTTAAAAGGAGAAATTAGAGTCCTTCATGAAAAATTTGTTAAGATACAACATGACAATCACAAGAATTGCTCCTCCGACCCTAAAGTCGCTCAATTGAACTTTTGCATCTCCAACCTTAAGATTGACATTGAACATAAAATCAACACCATCATTGATTTAAAATCCAAGTATGTTGTGATGAAAAATGATTTGGATATTTCTAAGGAAAAGAACAAGTTGCTTTTGGCTAAAATTGAGAAACTTGGCAAGGAACTTAATGAAGCTAAACTTGTGTCTAAAAAATGGAAAGGAAGTCAAAATGTCTTGAATTTTCTCACTAGTCAATCCAAGAGGTGTGATAGAGTGGCTGGTCTGGGTTTTAAATGGAACAGTCAGTCGCACTGTTACATTCAAAAACCAGATCCTAGCAAAACCGATTTCCGAAGAAGGAAGTATGTCGGTCTTCCCGAATACATCATTTGCAACTATTGTGGAAAAACTGGTCATGTCTTTAATGCTTGAAAAAAGAGACACAATGACATTGAGAGAAATGTTAAAGTTGTAAAGCAAATATGGATTCGGAAAGATCTCCTTAAACAAGTTGATCGCAAGAAGGGACCCAAAATGATTTCGGTTCCTAAACTTAAAGTCTAATCTCTTGTAGGGCTTGGTGAGAGGCGGCCGCAATTGGTACTTGGATAGTGGATGTTCTCGTCACATGACGGGAGACAAAAGCCAATTTCTCTCACTTGAAGCTTATGATGGTGGCACGGTAACGTTCGGTGACAACAAGAAATGTGAAGTAATAGGCATTGGGAAGGTTGGTAAGTCATCGTTACTTTGTGTCGACAATGTGCGGCTTGTCAAAGGTTTGAAGCATAATCTCCTTAGCATCTCTCAATTATGTGACCGTGGTAACTTGGTTGAATTTAGTGCTAGTCTTTGTCGAATCATTGATGCCACAACCCATGAGGTAATACTTGAAGGTAGACGAGTGAAAGACGTCTACCTAACCGATTTAAACCCCTTATCCGGACATACCATGTCTTGTATGAGTGTAATGAAAAATGACCCTTGGTTGTGGCATAAACGATTTGGACATGTAAGTACTAAGACTCTTAATACTCTCAAGAGACTTGACTTGGTTGAAGGATTTCCTAACATAAAATTTAATCTTGATAAAATTTGTGATGAATGTGCTAAATGCAAACATGTTAGAAGTTCCTGAAAGTCCATAGACCTTAATTAGACTCCTCTAATTATTTACTAAATTACTTATTAATTTAGTATTTAATGATCTATGTAACATGCATGCAAATATAAAGACATTTATATAAAAGAAGAAATTTCCTCACATTGATATGGAAATAATATGGGCACAACAAGAACTCTTTCTTGTTGTTCTTGAGCTACAAATATGGATGAACATAAGAAATCTCCAAACTAGAAGACCTCCTTCAAGTTGCACCAAGATGACACCAAATAATCTACCCTTATTATTAACTAAATAAAAAGATAGATGATATACTACTAATATTAGACTATATTACTACACTAGTAATACTTAGGAAATATTAGTATATGAGAGTTATTAGTGAGAGGAAGGTTTTTAGAGAGAAGAGTAAAAATTTCACAAAATCAAGTAATGAAAAATGAACAACATTTGCTGATTATAAGGCCATTTTGGCCGGTCCATATTAGTCCAAAAGGACTCTTATTTTGTTCAATTTGATCACATGCATTTGAGTGGAGTGTTGTAGTATATGTGATGATTATATTCTACTTGTTATGTCACTTTCAATAAGTAACTAAAGAGTAAAAACAAGAACAAAATCATCACCCTTCTAACTACAATCCAACCGGCCATTTTGGCCTAGTTAGGTCCATTTTGATTTTTGATATTTGTCTCACAAATACTTATTGATCATATGGTTAATTATCTTGTATAATTAAGTGTTAATTTGATCATATAAAAATTATATGACTTAATTAAATAAATAATATTTACTTAACATTTTAAGTAATATTTTACCATTATATCAATATATAATGGGTCCCACAATGCTTAGTTAATTTATTTTACAACTCCTTGTAAATATAATTAACTAATTACCTCTATCTCAAAACCTCAACTAATTTAGTAATTTAACGATTAATTACTAAGTTAAATCTTATTTCATCGTATTAAAATAAGATATAAATTTATTAGTCAATTATCGCATAATTGAAAAAATAAGTTTAATCGAATTTGAGTTCTTAACTCAATTTCTAATAATTAACTCTCGTACATATCGAATATATGTAATGTACTAATTAACTGTATCGTATACAAATAATTAGTTACTATTTGGATTTCATCCTTTAGGTGTGACCGAAAGGGATCAGTTGATCACCGCCGTCACACGACAATAACGTCAAACTCTAGTTAGCCAACCGTTATTGATTTACGTTAATCAACTGACTAATCATATATGTAGTCAATAATTATCCCAATTATATTCCATAATAAGATTTATTATGTGGCGCACTTTTGTGGAGGACACCTACTCCAACAGTTCCTTCAAATCGAAAAAGGTTGTCCGTACCTCACGTCCACTACAACTCTTGCACATTGATTTATGTGGACCCATGAGAACTCGTAGTAGTGGAGGGAGTCGCTACGTTTGTGTCATTGTTGATGATTATACTAGATTTGTTTGGACATTGTTCTTGAGTTCCAAAGATGAGGCATTTGATGAGTTTTTAATTTGGTTAAAAAGAATTCAAAACAAACTTGATTTAAAACTTGTTTCCATTCGAACCGATCATGGAACCGAATTTGAAAACTCATCATTTGGTGCTTATTGTGATGACAATGGTGTTGATCATAACTTCTCCGCCCCAAGAACTCCTCAACAAAATGGCGTGGTTGAACGCATGAATAGAACTCTTGAAGGCATGGCTAGAACCATGTTATTGTGTAGTAAGTTTCCTCAAAACTTTTGGGCCGAAGCGGTAAATACCGCGTGCTATATTCATAATAGAGTCATGATAAGAAGTTTACTCAATAAAACACCATATGAATTACTACGTGGAAGAAAGCCCAACATTTCATACTTTAGATGCTTTGGTAGCAAATGTTTTGTTCACAATAATGGTAAAAATAATTTGGGTAAATTCGATCCACGTAGTGATGAAGCGGTTTTTATTGGTTACTCAAATCATAGCAAGGCTTATAAAGTTTATAACAAGAGGACTATGTTGATTGAGGAAAGTGTACATGTCATTTTTGATGAATCTAGTCTATTTGAGCAGGTACAAATTGATGAGGAAGATGATGAATTCGAGATTGGGCTTGTGCGAGAAGACTTCGTGATTAATCAAGAAGAAGCCTTGAACAATTCGAATAACACTGATCAGTAACAGACGGAGGGACTGTTACCTGCTACTGACAACATCAACTCAGGGGGAATCAACCGCAACTCTGCTGCTGTTTCTCCCTCCCAGATTGTAACAGTCCCACTGACTGTTGAACAGGCAGAGTCCTCCAACTCTGATGAAGGACCAACATCTGACGAGGAAGTAACAGTCACTCATACTGTTGTTGTTGAAAGGGAAGAAACCCCCTTCGTGCCAAGAAAATGGAAACATCAAAGCTCACACCCTTTGTCAAATTTGACAAGTGACATCAGATCTGGAATAAGAACAAGAGCATCTCTCAACAACTTCTGTGCACATAATGCATTTCTCTCTCAGATTGAACCTGCTAATGTAACAGTCGCTCTGACTGTTGCTGACTGGGTAATTGCAATGCAAGAAGAACTTAATCAATTCAAGAGAAATGAGGTATGGCACTTGGTCCCTAGGCCACCTAATCGTACCGTCATTGGTACTAGGTGGGTCTTTCGCAACAAGCTTGATGATTCCGGAGAAATCGTAAGGAACAAGGCTAGACTAGTGGTGCAAGGTTACAACCAACAAGAGGGTATTGACTATGATGAAACCTATGCACCGGTAGCTAGACTTGAGGCCATACGATTACTCATTGCTTTTGCGGCTCACAAGGGCATTAAACTCTTCCAAATGGATGTTAAAACCGCTTTTCTAAATGGCCATTTGGAAGAGGATGTCTTTGTTGAGCAACCCCCGGGCTTTATGGATAATGATTTTCCTAATCACGTTTTCAAGTTGGACAAAGCTCTTTACGGTTTAAAACAAGCACCTCGTGCTTGGTATGATAGATTGTCAAAATTCCTACTTGAAAACGGGTTTAGAAGAGGATCCGTGGACAAAACTTTGTTCATAAAGTCACAGTCTGATGGACTGTTGATTGTGCAAGTATATGTCGATGACATTATATTTGGTGCAACTAATGAGCTTCTTTGTGTGTATTTTTCCGAATTAAAGAAATCGGAATTCGAGATGAGCATGATGGGTGAACTAGCATTCTTTCTTGGACTTCAAATTAAACAAACTAAAGAAGGAATCCTAATTCATCAACAAAAGTATATTAAAGAAATGCTTAAGAAATTTGGGATGACGGATGCTAAATCATACTCTACACCTATGGTATCTACGTCTAAGTTGGACAAGGATGAGAACGACAAAAATGTAAGTGACAAGGTGTATAGAGGTATGATTGGATCTATTCTTTACTTAACCGCTAGTCGTCCCGACATTCTCTTTAGCGTTTGTTTATGTGCTCGGTTCCAATCAAATCCGAAAGAATCCCATTTCAAAGCCGTCAAACGAATTCTTCGATATTTGATTGGAACCCAACATCTCCACTTGTGGTATCCGTTGTATTGTCCCCTTGATCTTGTAGGATTTTCCGATGCCGACTTTGCGGGATGTACGGTGGACCGAAAGAGCACCTCCGGGATTGCCACGTTCCTTGGACCTTGTCTCGTTTCATGGGGTTCAAAGAAACAAAATACGGTAGCTCTTTCAACGGCCGAAAGCGAATATGTTAGTGCCGCTCATTGTTGCTCACAACTTCTTTGGGTACGTCAACAACTTCAAGATTTTGGTATGATTTATGACTCTATTCCTATTATGTGTGATAATACTAGTGCCATAAACATTTCCAAAAATCCCATTCAACACTCTAGGACTAAGCATATTGAGATTCGTCTCCACTTTCTTCGTGATCACGTAGAGAAAGGACATATTAAGCTTAATTTTTGCAAAACCGAAGATCAAATAGCGGATATTTTTACGAAACCACTAGCAAGAGAACAATTTGAGAAACTTCGTTTAGAAATTGGTTTAATTAATTGTATGTGATTCTTGTGTGTGTGTATCTAATCCCTTGCATGATTGACGAGAATTGGCATGTAAGTATACTCTTCTTTATTCTAATTTATTTGTGTCATGATTTACTATAATTAACCTGCACACTTATGTTTTTAATGGTACTTCGACCAACTTGACCACTCAATGTTTGATAATTACACCTACCATAATCATAGGATACTTACCCCTCAAAAATAAAACCCTTCACTGTTAAATCAAACTCATCATCCAAAGTACCCTTGAATCCACCAATTCTCTTTTTGTTCTTCACTCGATAAGCCCATCATTTCCGAGTCCCCTTGTGTTCTACAGCCACTCAAAGAATCAAAACCAAATCTTGCTCAAAATGGCCTCATTGATCCGCAAGAAAGTTCAAGCCGGCACAAAAAGGGCGAATGAAATCCTTCTGGTCTATGCAACAGTTCCAGTGAATGTGACATACAGACTGGTCTATGCAACGGTCCAAGTGAATATGACGTCCAGTTACTTATTTGCCAAAGTTAATGCAAGATCAGCTTCCATAATCTTATTCTCACAAGATCTGCCACTCTGTCCAATAAACTGAAGGATTGACAAAAAAAAAAAAAAAAAAAAAAAAAAAAAATTGACTTTTGGAATTTCGTTTTCGATCATGCTTAAGGCCAAAGGATGTTTGGTGCAAGAAAGTGTGGAATCGCAAGGATTGTATGATCACATGGAAAATTGAGGGAAAATGATGTTGAAAGTTAGTAAAGGGAAGCTTGGGGATGTAAACTACACCACATCCAAAATGCTTAAAGTGGGCTTCTTATTCAAAGGGATTGATGTGGGTGGTGGTGAAGACAATGGTGAAGACAATGCTTAAACATGTTTTATCACTTGACTTGGATGATGCCCTTTTGCCTTGGTGGTGTAAATTAAAAAAACCTACCTCATTTTGCCCTTCACCACATAGCCTAAACTTGCCTTTTCTTCTATAGTGGTGTACTATTAAACTATGTTTGGTCTTGTTGAACTTGGTTAACCTTGTTGTTAAACCTTTGTTTTGTTGAAACTACCATTATAACCTATTTAGTGCGGTTTTTATGATATGTTGTGCATGAGTAATTTGTGTCCGAGGAGAGTATCATTGCCCTTTTGATGATGTCAAGAGGGGGAAATGAAAAAACACACACTAGATGAGCATTAGGGCTGAGCAAAACAATCCGATTATCCGATTCGATCCGATATCCGATCTGTATTCGATCCGAAAAATTGGATATCCGATCCGAAATATGATTTCGGATCGGATATCCGATCCGAAACTTTCGGATATCGGATCGGATACGGATATCAGGTTTCATATTTTCGGATATCCGTATCCGATCCGAAATTTGGCCAAGTTGGGCAAATTTCTTATTTCATGCCGTAGACTTCATTTTTGGGTCGTGTTTTCCTATGTAAACAAATGGGCTTGATATGTATATGTGTATGAAATAGATATAACCTAGTGATTATACCATTTGCTAGCCGTCATTTTACCCACTACTTCAAACTTTATTCTTAAATTGGTCATTGTTAATATCCTCATATTTTTCTCTCCATTACTACTTAGAACCTACATTTCATCTCAGATCTATAACAATTTTTATCATTGATTTTAAATTCAAACCAACACTTAACTCTTACTAAGATCATTTCATCTAATTTCACCATCTTCTTAGCCTCAATCAGACACCTTTGTAAAAGGTGTGCAGAAGTTTCATCTATATTCACCATCTTATTAGTCATTATTAGAAGGTTGTGCAGAAGAAGGTGATTTCTGACGGAAATCAAAATTTATGTTGAACAAAATTATACTCTTATCAAGCCGTGTGGTGTGTCTTTATTATTAGTCGATCCCATCGCTTGTCTTCATGTCGTGTGTTGATTTTTGTAATGATAATTGGGCAAAATTTGAGGGGTACGCAGGCATCAGCTTATGTAACTATAAAATATTAACTAGAATGTTAAATCGATACTTAAGAAAAATGAATATGGTTCGAATTTAGTTTGGAAGTTTCATTTCAGCCTCTTGTCTCATAATATCGGATCGGATATCGGATAATTCGGATATCCGATTTGTTTTTTTCGGATATTAATTTTCGGATATCCGATGCTTTCGGATCGGAGATCGGATACTAAAAAGTTGGGAATTAGGATTCGGATATCCGATCTGATTATCATTTCGGATCGGATATCCGATCCATGCTCTGCCCTAATGAGCATATCATTGATTAACTCTTGCTTGTTGCCTAGTAGAATTATCTTGCTATCTAACTCTCTTGGTTTTGTTTGCCATATGCTTATTATTGTCATCTTTCTATATGTTTAGTCGTTGAAAGTGTTTGCTTTGGATCGACCTTCTTAGGGGGAACTTAATTTTAGGATTATGTGTTTTTAAGGCTTGTCATCATCAAAGGGGGAATTTGTTGAGCTAGTTTGTTGATGATGACATGCCTAATTAATATGTGCCTCTTAGTTAAGTTTTCAGGAAAATTATAAATCTCCAAGCAAGACTAATCTCCAAGCAAGAGTTGATGAAGAGTTGATGAAGTGTTGAATGCCCGAGAAAAATCGAGTTGTAAAGAGTCATCTAATTGTAAAGATAGAAGAATACTATACTTGCAACTGCAACAGTACGTACGACTGTTGCCTCAACAGGTCAGCAACAGTGCACGTTACTTTTGCTCATGTCTGTCGTCTCTTTTATAGATCAATTTCAAATCTTCACTTTTCAATTCTATTTTACCTGGAAATGATCTTCAAATGGTTTGAAACATTGAATGAAATGGTTTGAAATAAAACAAGAAGGCAAGGGAATCTTTCCAAAACAATTTCCGTAAAAAGCATAAGACTATTTCTTCTTTGCAAAAGGATGGCTTGGCTCTTTCTTCCTAAATCCTCTTGTCCTAACTTGTTTGTTTGTTCAGGAAGATCAGAGAAGTTGTAGGTCTAGCTGCACATTTCTTTTCACACTTTGATGTTTATAACATGTGCACTTCCTTCTATACACTACAACTCCTTTGTTTCTTTGCTTGAAAAGTTGACTCTCTCAAAGGAATTCTTTAATCATCTCAAATCATCTCCCTCTCTATAAATAAGAAAGCACTCTTCACACATTTGCTCAAGACTTTCCTGAGAAAACAAAACACATTTCATTGCAAATTGCTTTCAAAGTTTTAAGCTTTTAATCTTTGCAAAAATTCTTCAAAGTCTTCAAAAGTCACAGACATGACAACTGTTGCCTTAAGTATTGTACTCTTCTATCTAGAATAGTTAGATCTTAATGAATTCGCCTTCGTTCTTTTCACAAGAACAAAATCAGGGAATTTGATCTTGTAACTTTCTTAGATAAAGAGTCGAGTTTGAGACAGAGTAGTCTTAAACTCATTTCGCAACCGGAGTAGGTTGTTGGTCCTTTTTATTGTAAGGGTCTTAGGTAGTCGGAGTAGATTACTTAATTGAATCAATAAGAAGAAGATTGGACGTAGGCCTTTCAAGTGGCTGAACCAATTCAAAACTCTTGTGTTAATCTCTTGTTTGTTTTATTTCCGCTGCACTTTTCTTTACTCGTTTGTTTCGCATTTCTGTTCAGTGCAACAGTCTCGGATACTGTTAATTTTGTATTGTAGCCTTTACTTCATCTGCTAAAACGAACAAGTAACAGGCAGACTCACTGTAACTTTCACTTTACAGCAACTTTATAATTTAGCAATACACTCTTGATAACCTTGTTCATTTAGTGTATTCATTTGTTCTTCTTAAACAACTATCAACTTTCTTTAATCAATAAAGATTAAGTTGAAAATTTTAAAGTGGTACCTAATTCACCCCCTCCCCCTCTTAGGTACTTGGAATCCAACCCCTTCAGATAGCTTTCATTGAATTCTCCGTCCATAGAGCATCATCATATAGCTACCCAAATTATGTAGAGCTTCTCCTCACCTTACTTTGAAGCAAGGCACTTAGCTTGTTGCGGTAGTAGAAAGCTCGATCTTCATCATCTTTGATAAGCCTAGGAGCGAAGTGTGCTAATTTGTTGAATTGAGTAGTGAACTCTTAGACCGTCATCCCGCCTTGCTTGAAGTTAATAAACTCCTCAAGCCTTTGATGCTTAAGCTCTTTTGGATAGAATCGATCCTCCACTAGCATCTTGAAGTGTTCCCAACCAAAGTTCGCTTCTTGAGTTGCCGTGGGAGTAGTGATAGACCGCCAATTGTCGGCCTCCCTTACAAGGAAGTGCTTGGCGATCCTCACCTTGTCCACCTCTTGCACTTCGTACAAGTCAAACTGCTTCTCCATTTCACGGAACTATTCTGAGATTTCGGTAGGATCCGGTTCTCCACCATAGGGCTTAGTCTTGCTTCTAGCGATTTGGCTTGCCACCGAAGCATAACCTCCTTGGTGATGGTCATCTCGAGGAGGAGGGGCATGGTTGGCATTAGCATTGGCCACATCTTGTTGTTTCCTAAGAACTTGAGTGAGAGCCTCCAATATGACATTTTCCACAAGTCGAGGCCTAACCATCTTCTTAAGGCACAAGAACGAAATAGGGCTAGTTCTTAACACTTAGCAAAATCATTGAGACTACGATTCAAAGTCCTTAGTTTTATACTCATCTCTCATTCATTATTCTAAGGCCAGTTATAATTTAGGTTAGGGTTCACATGTGTCCGTCGGGAGCGTCTAGAGCTCTGATACCAACTGCGACAACCCTCAAGAAAGCATTAAAGTAAACAAGTAAAATGATGCGGAAATTAGAGAATTTTTAAAAAATTTTAAACATGTTTCGCAATGATCGTCATAAAACAAAGTCCAACGCAAATAAAGATAGTAGTAATGTTGAAAGAGGTCAACCAACAACTACTAGGGGATCAACAGTCCCATAAATCTACAATAAACTCCAAGAATATAAGTGTCTAAATGGCATAAAGTAATCATTGTGAAACGACCCTCGCTAGCTCACACTAATCTCACCCAATGTAGCACCGACCCGTATCTGTTCATTCATTAAACATGAATGCCATAGTTAGTGTGGAGTAACTCGGGGTTCTCCGAGCCATATCACATAAAAACTCATATAAACAAGTATAGAAACATATAATAGCAAGCATATATACATATCATGTTAAGCATAAGTAGAGTATTTAATAATAACATTCCATAAGCATATGAAACATTCATTATATCATCATCATATAATATCGACACGGGGACGACTCCCCTTGGAAACCACATAAGCACTAAGGGCTTGCATCTCACAATTAGCGACATGTGCTTAAGAAGGTTCGAGACTCAACATACATAACCATACAAGGCATCCAATCAATCAAATATACAATCCATCATAAGATGAAACATAAGCATACACACCCTCACGGTAAATGACACGAACTAGCATCTGTACTTAGCAAGAATGACCAACACTGTCCACAGGATAAACATTTCCTTGAACCGTATACGGTAAACATCTCGTACACGAACGACTCATTTCCTCCCGGTAGGACGACGATAATAATACGGTTCTAGTCTAAACCTGGCTAGACTCTCGGGATAAAACATGTACCCGATTCGACATACGATGAACATTTCGCATCCAAGACTCGATCGACTCAAAGGACGGCGAGTACCCCAAATTTGGCTAAACTAGGTAAAAGAGGCAGAAATAGCACAAGTATTACATTCTGGCTAAACTACGCGGAAGACAAGGACAACATGAACAAGCAAGTACGCTACATGCAAATGCCACCTGTTGGAGTAGGTGTCCTCCACAAATAGTGCGCCACATTATAAATCTTATTAAGGAATATAATTGGGATATTTATTGACTATATATATGATTAGTCAGTTGATTAACGTAAATCAATAACGGTTGGCTGACTAGAGTTTGACGTTTTTGTCGTTTGACGGCGGTGATCAACTGATCCCTTTCGGTCACACCTAAAGGATGAAATCCAAATAGTAACTAATTATTTTTATACGATACAGTTAATTAGTACATTACATATATTCGATATGTACGAGAGTTAATTGTTAGAAATTGAGTTAAGAACTCAAATTCGATTAAGCTTATTTTTCAATTATGCGATAATTGACTATAAATTTATATCTTATTTTAATACGATTAAATAAGATTTAACTTAGTAATTAATCGTTAAATTACTAAATTAGTTGAGGTTTTGAGATAGAGGTAATTAGTTAATTATATTTACAAGGAGTTGTAAAATAAATTAACTAAGCATTGTGGGACCCATTATAGATTGATATAATGGTAAAATATTACTTAAAATGTTAAGTACATATTATTTATTTAATTGAGTCATATAATTGTTATATGATCAAATTAACACTTAATTATACAAGATAATTAAGCATATGATTAATAAGTATTTGTGGGACAAATATCAAAAATCAAAATGTATCAAAATTGCCTTCACATGGCCGGTCATATTGTAGTTGTTGGTGATGATGGTTGCTTTTATTCATACTCACAAGCAACATGTGCTTATGACATGAATAGTAAACCTAAAATCATTTTATTCACTACAACACATTACCACTTTGCATGGCAATAAAATAAGAAGAAAAATCACTCTTTTGGTGATACATGAGCCGGCCCTCATGGCTTTATATAGAACAATTGTTGTTCATTTCATCACTTCTTCTTTCTTGCTTATTTTATCATTCATCTCTCAAAACTCATCTTCTCTCTAAAACTCTCATATACTAATATTTCTTAAGTATTACTAGTGTAGTAATATAGTCTAATATTAGTAGTATAACATCTATCTTATTATCTAGTTAATAATAAGGGTATATTATTTGTTGTCATCTTGGTGCAAGTAGAAGGAGGTCTTCTATTTTGGAGA
>JAIUZE010005269.1:0-35399 GCA_022085475.1 Heliosperma pusillum
AGTCAGTTAGTCAATGTTTGCGACGGACTTTCCGTCGCAAAAACATCGGTGCATTCAGCATATTGCACTGTTTTCCTGCATCCCTTATACGCATTAAAACCACCAAAAACCTGCAAATAACAGAAATTTTCCAGCAGTAAACGTACCACAAAGTTACTAATGTAACACAAATACCATTTATCAGCAAAGTTTTGATTTTATATCATAAAAGTCAAGTCTTACAAATAAAAGGTTTAAGTCATAATTAAGTTCAAAATAACTAACTAATCACTCAACCACACGGAGTGAATGAAGTGAAAGGGGTGAATGGGTTCGGCCTAACATTATCGTCACCATCATCATCAAAGTCGTCTCGACCCTGTGTAGGACCTCCAGGTCTGCAACTCTGAGTAGAATTTCTTCCAACCTAACTCAAGTACTCTTCTATAACTGCAATCCTTCGAGCTTGCTCGCCGCGCTCTTGCCTAAGTGCCGCATTCTCCTTTGCCAACTTAGTAGCGAAACCTTGGGTGAACTGAGTCGGAGCTGAGGTAGCAACAGAGTGTCTATGATGCTCAAACAAATAATCTGCCGCTGGTCCCAATCCGTAGCATCTTCCTTTCTCGTCAAATCCAGTCTCCTCAAAATAGATCTCATTATCGTCGATGTTTTCGACTCTTTGACTTTGAAACTCAGATTTCTTTGACATGATCTTATTCTGCATCACAAACAAGCTCAGAATTAGTAATTATCATTTAAATAGTTAATGATTAAATATAAATGACAAACATAAATCAATTAGCGAAATAATGCATAACTTACAAAGAGTTCAGCTGGTTTTTTTATAACCATCCACGAATGTTGTGCTTCTTTGTCTTCTCTAAGACTTTCACGACATTTGGGATATCCGATGAATTTTTCCCCGACCTACAATTTAAATACTTGTTAGTATAACATATATATATATATATATATATATATATATATATATATATATATATATATATATATATGTATATATATATATATATCTATATATATATATATCTATATAGGGTCAGGATCCGGTGAGAACCACTAACATAATGAGAACCGTGAGAACCCTCACTAAATCTCCACCAAATCTTGTTTCAAAAGTTTTGTTGGATCATTTACCATTAGTTTAGTTTATTCAAGCAAAATAATTGCAGTAAGTAAACAAAATTTATTGATTATATTAAAAAATACGTACTTAATGTACATAAATTCAATTTGTACACTAAAATTACTCTATATGCGTGAAAACGAGCACTAGGTGCACGAAAATTGCTACATGCATGAAAACAGTTACTAGATGCATGAAAATAATGGGTTGTAGATGCATTAAAATGAGCACCAGGTGCATGAAAATTGTTAGATGCATGAAACTGACTATTAGGTGCATGGAAATTAATAAATCGTATTTCACCTCAATTTCCGTCAGTAACTTATATTTTTTCGACCAAGATGTATGTTACCTAGCCATAAGGTTCTACGCCGAACTCAAAAATGTCCTTATTTTTTAAAAATAAATTCCGTAAGGCGGAGTTCTCACGGTTCTCATTATCTTAGTGGTTCTCACCGGATCCCAATTCTATATATATATATATATATATATATATATATATATATATATATATATAGGTGGGTTCAAATGAGTCTCCCCCTCATCTTTGAGTCCTTGAGTCCTCATCCAAGCCCTTGGATTAAGAGGATAAAGGGCTGAGATTGAAACAAAATGAGTGGCCAGGATTGTGAGTCACACACAATCCACCCTTCAAACCCTAATATAAAAGCCATTTTTCACTCTATTTCATTCATTTTCACATCACCCATTCTCTTTCTACCTCCCTTCTCTCTCTACTATTCTCTAAAAAAAAAACCAAAAGAAAACCCCAACCAACCTTCACCCTACACCGCCACCTCCACCCTACACCGCCCCCTACACCGCCACCTTCACCCCTCCACCTTCCTCCTCCTTTCCACCTCCCCCTGCCGCGCCACATTCACCCTACACCGCCGCCTCCAGCCGCCGCCGCCTCCACCCACCTTCACCTCTCCACCCAAAAAATTAACCACCTCCTCTCCCTCACTCACAAAACCCGACAACCACCTAGCCCACCCCTCCACCGCCGTCCGCCGCCCGTTGCTCCCCTCCACTGCCGCCGTTCCCCTGCCGCCCGTCGCTCCCATGCTTTTCTCGGCTCCCTCCTCCCCGCTCCCATGCCGCCGCCCTCCACTCCTCCAACCACCATTAACAACTTTCAATTTTTCTCAATTTTTTTCTCAGATCTGAAATATTTGGGCTATATTGGTGTTGGTTGTGGAGGGTAAGCACGTGGGCATGGTGGTCGGAGGGTTGGAGGCGGGTGGAGGAACTTTTATTCTCATTTTTTTATGTTTTTTTTTTCAGATTTATACCATCATATTTTAGCCATTTTTTGAATATTTTTTTAGATCTGAAAAAAGATAAAAAGGTTAAAAAATATAACCACTATCATTTCAAATCTTGTTTTTTATTTTTCAGATTTTTTATGTTTTTTATTTTATTTTAGATCTCATTATTTTTATATATGTTGTTTTTCTACTTTTCAGATTTATTCCCCTAGTTTTATTTTTATTTTATTTTTATCTCGTTTTTTATGTACTAAAGTTTTCATTTTTTTTGAATTTTTTATGATTTTCTATTTTATTTTTATCTCGTTTTTTATTTTTTTTGTTATTGATTATTTTTAGATCTAAAATTACACAGTTATGTACTAAAGTTTCACTAGTACATACTAAAGTTTCACTAGTATGGGCTGAAGTTTCACTAGTATGGGCTGAAGTTACACTAGTATGGGCTGAAGTTACACTAGTATGTACTAAAGTTTCACTAGTATGTACTAAAATTTCACTAGTATGTACTAAAGTTTCACTAGTATGTACTAAAGTTTCACAATTATTTACTAAAGTTTCACTATTATGTACTAAAGTTTCACTATTATGTACTAAAGTTTCACTAGTATGTACTAAAGTTTCACAATTATGGACTAAAGTTTTACAATTATAGACTAAAGTTTTACAATTATAGACTAAAGTTTCATTAGTATGTACTAAAGTTTCACAATTATGGACTAAAGTTGCACTGGACTAAAGTTATCTTATTAAGGAAATTACTTAATTAATGACTATAGTTACATTAGTATGGACTGAAGTTACACTAGAAAAGACTAAAGTTACCTAAACATGAGTTACACTATAATTGACTAAAGTTACACAGTTAATAAATAAAGTTTCACTAATAAAGGTTAAAGTTACACTTATTAAAATATTAAAATTAATTCATATTTTAACTTAAAGTTACGCAATTAAGAATTAAAGTTACACTCATAAAAAACTAAAATCACATAAATTTGTTTAAAAATTATATAAATTCAAATTTATATACTCGAAATCACATTTTAATTTAAAGTTACAAAAATGATGGTTGAAGTTTCATTCCTAATGACTAAAGTTCGGCTCATAAAAAAACAAAAATCACATAAATTTGTCTTAAAATTACATAAATTCAAATTTATATACTCGACATCACATTTTAGTTTAAAGTTACACAAATAATGGTTGAAGTTACACTTTTAATGACTAAAGTTACCCTCATAAAAAGGTAAAAATCACATAAACTTATCTTAAAGTTACATAAATTCAAATTTATATACTCGAAATCACATTTTATTTTGAAGTTACACAAATAATGGTTGAAGTTACAATTTTAATGACTAAAGTTACATCATTATGTACTCGTAATGTAGGTGAAAGTCATTAAAACCCACTCATTTGGTTCTAATCTTGTCCCTTCATTTTGTTCTAATCTTGTCCATTCATTTTTCTTTTAATCTTAGCCTTCCATCGTGTTCTAATCTTGTCCCTCCATCTCTTTCATCCAAAGGGCAAGATGAGGACTCATGGACTCAATTTTGAAGGTGGACTCATTATAACTTGCCTCTATATATATATATATATATATAGAGAAAGGTTCAAATGAGTCCATCATATCTTTTGAGTCCCTAAGTCCTCCTATGAGCCCTTAGATCTTTCAATGTGGGTGGTTGAGATTAGAAGCAAAAAGTAACCATTACACTAATCCATTACTTATATACTAATTAATTTTCTTTCTCTCTCTAGCTTAAAGTTGATGACATTTTAGCATTTTTAGGGTTTAACTTTTGTTTTCAAGGGTAACTTTTGTTTTTTTTACGAGTGTGCAGTTTCACAAGTGTAACTTTGATCTTTTACGAGTGTCACTTTAATCCAAAAAAGTGTAACCTTATACTAAAAAATGATTTTACGACAAGATTTTGACATTTTACGTATTTTCAGAGTGTAACTTTAATTCAAAAAAGTGTAACCTTTTACTAAAAAAATGATTTTACGACAAGATTTTGACTTTTTACGTATTTTCAGAGTGTAACTTTAGCTTTTTACAAGTGTAACTTTAATTCAAAAAAGGGTAACCTTTTACTAAAAATTGATTTTACGACAAGATTTTGACTTTTTACGTATTTTCCGAGTGTAACTTTAGTCTTTTACAAGTGTAACTTTAATTCAAAAAAGTGTAACTTTATACTAAAAAGTGATTTTGAGGCAAGTTCTTGACATTTTACGTAATTTTATAGTGTAACTCTATTCTTTTACAAGTGTAACTTTGCTCCAAAATAGTGTAATTTTATACTAAAAAATGATTTTAAGACAAGTTCTCGACATTTTACGTTTTTTTGGAGTGTAACTTTGATCTTTTACGAGTGTAACTTTAATTCAAAATAGTGTAGTTTTATACTAAAAAATGCTTTTAAGACAAGTTTTTGACATTTTACGTATTTTTAGAGTGTAACTTTTACATTTTTAGAAGTGTATCTTTTATCCAAAATTGTTTAATTTTACAATAAGAAGTGATTTTAATACAAGTTCTCGACGTTTTCCGTATTTTTAGAGTGTAACTTTAGTCTTTTACAAATGTAATTTTAATCCAAAGTAGTCTACTTTTATACTAAAAAGTGATTTTAAGATAAATTTTTGACATTTTCCGTATTTTTATGGTGTAACTTTAACCTTTTAGAAGTGTAACTTTAATTCAAAATAATGTTATATTATTTTATCAAGTAGTTTTATGGCATCTTATCTGTAAATTTTGAAATTTTAATTAATATAAAGTATAAGTCTAACCTTTTTAGAATGTAACTTTATTATATAGAGAGTGTAACTTTTGTTATTTATAGTGTAATTTAATCCTTTTACGACTGTAACTTTAGTCAATAATAGTATAACTTTAATATATTGAAAGTGTAATGTTAGTCCATTGACAATGTAACTTTATTTCATTGAGAGTGTAACTTTATTTCATTGAGAGTGTAGCTTTAATAGTTGAGAGTGTAACTTTAATAGTTGAGAGTGTAACCTTAGTCATTTAAGGGTGTAACTTCAATCACCGTCAACAATAACACAAAGTAAATAACAATAATAAAAACTGCATCTATTTTGGACATTAAAAAGCCGAGATAATTTCAGTCCACCAACACCCTCCGTCATCGTCACCAATAGCACTTAAAGACCACAAATATTTTTGTCAAAAATCTACTAGTAGATCTTAAAGAGGAGAAAAAGAAAAAAAATAAAGAAAAATAATTGTAACACTAAATCAGAAAAAAAAAAAATTAAAGTCATACTAAATATGAACATTAAACCCATAGATCTAAAAAAAGAGGAAACAAAGAAATAACAAAAACTGAAAAAAATTTGAAAAGGAAAAAATTGAGAGAGGAATGTGAAGGCAATGGTGACCCACCAACCACCATGACCTAACACACTAACTACCACGACCTCAACCCAAGAAAAGAGGAGAAGAGGACGTAGAGACGGCAGGAGGAAGCACGGGCGGCAGGCGGTGGAGGGAGAAGGAGGAGGCAGCGTCGTAGGGTGGGGGGAGAAGGTGGGGCGTGGGAAACGCGCCGGAAAGGCGGGGAGAGGGAAGTGCGGCGTTGTGGTGGCAGGTCGTGCTGGTGGAGGGTGGAGGGAGGGGTAGATCTCGGTTTTTTGTGTTTTTTTCAGATTTGTTTTTTTTTGTGGTTGTTCTTGGTGGTGGTTGTTGTGGTAGGATGAGGGATTGTAGTGGTGAAGGGGGGCGGTGGCCGGCGTCAGTGAGCAAGGAGAAGGGAAGGAGGAGGAGGCAAGGAGAAGGAGAAGGGATTCTAGTTTTTTTCCAGTTTTTTTTTTTTTTTTTTTTTGAATTTTGGCCGGCGGCCGGTGGTGGGTTGTGGTGGTTGGCGGTGGCTGGCGGTGGTTGGTGATGCCGGAAGTGAAGAAGATGAATGAAAATGAGGGAGGTTATGGGAGTGGGTTTAGAGAGGATGAAATTATAGAGAGAAGGAGGAGGAAATTTTAGAGAGAGAGTATTTGTGTGAGAAATGAATTGGGTGAGAAATGAATTAGAGGGAGGTAGGTATTAGTGATTTAATTAGTGGGATAGTGAGAGAAAGTGGGTTAAACCCATTAATAATGACAAATTTTTTGTTTTAATCTCAACCATCCATCTCCAAGATCCAAAGGCCTCAAAGAGGACTTATGGACTCACTCTTTTGGGGTGGACTCATTTGATCCTTATTCTATATATATATATATATATATATATATATATATATATAGAAATTGCATCCGGTGAGTCCACATATCTTAGGTGAGTACGTCCCGTGAATCTCAACCATTAGATCTAAGATAAATAAACGGCTGAGATTAATCATCACAAACTACAACTAACCTAGCTATATAAACCTCAAGTTACACACTTCTCTCGTCATAATTCAATAACACTTTCTCTCTCTAAACCACATCTCTCTAACTCACTTTCTTTCTTTGTTTCTTATTCCAGTATAATTGAAACTTCCTGCAAATCAACAATTGATATTTCATCATCAATTTACATTACTCATCTTCTTCCTCTATTTTACAAGTGAATAAAATCTGAAAAATAATTGAAACTTTACGCGGATTAACAATCGCGAATTAATTGCTTTTGAATTTCACACGAATTCCAGTTTACTCGTCTTTCAGGTGAAGTTAAGTTACTCTTACCTTTGTTCTTCTTATTTTCGTCAATTCGCGTTCATTATTTTACTCGGATTTGACGCTAAATAATTGTTTTGAGATTGTAATTTCTTCATTAATGCCGATTGTTCATGCGATTAATGCCGATTGTAATGTTCATAGTAATTTTGCAAAAAATTAGGGTTATGACATGGTGAAATTGAGCAGCAATTTTAGTTTGTGCTTTGTTAATTTACGATTGATTTATTTAATAATTTGCGATTATATGAATATTTAAATTGTATTATAATCTCATGTTTATATTGTTCGATTTCGGATTTATGTATGTGTTCATATTGTTTGAGAAAAAGTTAAGGTTATGATATTGTGAAATTCATAACTAGATCTGTTTTTAGGAAAACTGGAGGTATACAGCAGCGGCGGCGATTAGTTAACCTACCGCTGTAAATATACTCGACATATAGTGTAACATTATTACTGTAATATTGTTACTGTAACAATAATAAAGTAAATGTAAACTGAAACTGAAACAGTGTTACAGTAACAAGAGTACTTCATTAGTACAGTAACAACATTACTCTATATGATTCAATTTTAATTCCAGCTACTGTTGACTTTTAATTGATATGTGTTTAATAACCAATATATTTGATATTGTGTGATTTTTTCCAATTAAATGTGTCGAATTATAACATTGTCGTAACCTTACAAATGATGTTACTGTAATATTATTACTGTAAAGTTATTACTAATGATGGACCACCGGCTTGCGCATATGGTTTAGTTTTTAATGGCTGAATGTTTTGTTTTGAATGTCAGAAAATTTGAAGAAGAAGAAGAAGATTGTTTGAGAATCAACCAACACAAAAAGGCGTGCAAAGAGATCGTACATACAAAAAAGAGAAAGATACTGAATAAGTTGTCATGAAGATATATATGGTTATATGAAGACGGCTACGTTATTGAATTTGAAATACTAGTTGAGACTTATAACATTGTTGTGTGTTTTTTATGTGTGATTATGATGTATATTTATTGTAGATGTTCCGACGTTTTTGTGATGTGGTCTTGTAGAAGATT
Source organism: Heliosperma pusillum (assembly GCA_022085475.1). NCBI lineage: Eukaryota > Viridiplantae > Streptophyta > Magnoliopsida > Caryophyllales > Caryophyllaceae > Heliosperma > Heliosperma pusillum. The sequence goes on from JAIUZE010005269.1 coordinate 8,155, forward strand.
TTAGCATATCATAAGGACTTGTTCGAATATGTTTTCACTTGCTTTTTGTTGGTGAATTGAGTTAGAATCATAACTTTTAATATTGTTTTCTGTGTTACTTCGATGAATCAATGTTGTTGCAGTAATATTGTTACTGTAACATTGTTACCGTAACACTGTTACGTACTCACCTAGAAGCGAGACTCATCACCGATGCTCACTATTATATAATATATAATAATATATATATATATATATATATCTATATATATATATATATATATAATTACTATATATTGATATATATATATATATATATATATAGTGTCAATTCACCCTATTTTTTCGCTCTTATTTACCCTATTCAGCTTGCCTTGGGCGCTCCCTCACTACATATGGGGTCGCTCTCGATGTCGCTTCGGCGAGAATTTGCCTATTGGTGGTCTCCGCCTCACACCTTTTGCTAGACTGCTTTGCTTCCAAAAGCACCCAAATCAAGCAAAATCCAAATAGCAAACAAAAATCCAAAAAGAAATCTAAAAAATATGAAATAAGAACTCAAACATTTTGTTCCTTACATTTATTGATGACTACACTTTTGTTACATGGTTGAGAAGGGACGACCCTTCCTTTCACTTAGGTATTTTTACTCAATCTCGCGCACAAATTTACTCTCGCGCATTTTTCCCCTTTATTACGGGTATTCCCCTCTCATTTCTCACCCACTAAAAGAGAAACAAGAGAGAATTAAAGGAAAAGAAAAAAACAACTGGAAACATCATGTCTCAACAGCCAACCCCCCTCCCCTACCCAAACCTAGAGCCGGCTGGCCAGCCCTACCCGCCCATATCCCGACGCCGACCACCTCTACCCGCCCATATTTCGACGCTACTCACCCCTCCTTGCCGCTATACCGGCGTTAACCACCCTCCCCGCGCATACTACAACAACCGCACAACCGCAACAACCACACAAACCACCCCAACTGCGCCCTCCTACCACCACCCACATCCTTCCGACCACCATACTCTGTCCTGTCGATGACCCCACAACCCCCATCTCAACAACCCGGCTTTATTGTAATCGACATGAACCAAAACCTAATTTTAAAATTAAACCTTTTTTTATTAAAAAAAACATTAGTTTAACCGATTAAAAGACGGTTTAAATATGTTGTTGATAAATCGAAAAATTACGTGTGATAATATGATGCGTGAATTATGATCCATTCTTTTCAAACTATCGACGAATTTGTTAGGTTTAGAGAAAGAGAAGGGAGATAGATAGTTTTAGTTATCTTTTAAGAGGAAGGGCACTTGTGGTTGTGGCATATCAGGAGCAAAATGCGCGGGATTAAGTAAATTAGTGTGCGAGATTTAGTAATTACGTATTTTTACGTCATTAATATTTCTCATAGAATATTTTCATAGTTGTATTTTGGGCAACAATATTGTAAATATGTAAACAATTTATACATCAGTAAAATATGCAAGAAGAAAGTCTTCTTAAGGAGTGAGCGGGAAAACTTTGCATAGTATGCTACCACGTGTATAGATGGTTCTTCTATTATAGATATAGTATATAACTTATTTGAAGCAGGAGAGAAAGACATCCCTCTATTTATGGATACCTTTGTCTTGGCCCAAGTGCCACATAAGACGAAAAAGAGTTGTGAGGTATAGTTAAACGGAATTACTTTTTCACATACGAATTTTACTCTTTCACATACATTTTTTCATAAAGTTTTCATATGATACCCTTTTACTAAACACAATATTTTTTTTTCTTAAACACAATCAAATTGACTTTCATGGATAAGTGACATATAATTAAATCTAATAAAGTTGAACAATTGATTACAACTCTCCAATTAGTGAAGTAAATTTGTATTTACAATTAATACGTTTTTTTAATAATTAGGTTTATGTTTAACAATTATTTTAGTTACGGTTTATGGTGGCTGTTGGGGTGGTCAACGATTGTCGTTGGATAGTGGTCGAGGGTGTTCAGTGCTGGTCGAGGAGAGAGAGTGTGTCGGAGGGCATCAAGGCACTCATCCGTCCCGACGTTGTCACCTTCCGTTGACCGTACGACGACTCGCATGCGCATTTTCGCTCCTACTTAGACCTGGCACCGATGGCACAATATCTCCTGTGTCCCTGAACTCCCCCTCGTTGTCTCTGTTTCCATCTAGTCCATCGACAAGACCTCTGCTGCTTTGGAGAAGATTGGCTCGTCAGATGTGATCAGCGATAGTAAACAGGTCGTCGTTGGTCGGAGCAGGCGAGGGAGGGACAATGCGAGGCAGGGGGGACAGAGGTCAAGGTCTTCTGGTGGTGGTGTAGGCCGGTGGTGGCCATCAGAGATGGTAAACATGAATGGTGATGGGAGATGACTGATGAGGGAGGAGGGGAAAATTAATTGGGTGAGAAAATGAAAAGGGTAATGTTGTAAAAGTCGTATGTGAAAGAGTAAAATCCGTATGTGAAAAAGCACGTCCCTAGTTAAAAGGTGAAATTCTAAAAAAGAAAAAAAATGAGGATACTCTTTGTTGTAGGGAGGAAGTGAGAGTGATTAAGTTTAGGTTTTGTAAAATAAGAGGTAAAATTAGCCCATTCATAGCTAGAACACACGTTCCAAGTAAAAGCAAAGGGAAACCGACCCATTTTTATAAATTAAAATGATAGAAGGAAGCGAAATTTATGAAACAATAAAATTAGAATTTATTTAAATATTTAGTTTAGAAAATTTTAGGGTCTTAGAAATTACCCCCTAAAAATAAGTTTTGTGCTCAAAACTTAGAAAGATAACTACGTCGCTAAAAAAGGGGTAGATATTTCTCCCTTGTCGACGGTCCGGTCTCCCACGTTTGCTCTTCAAACTTCTGAGTCCTCCACATAACCTTTCAAACTTCTGATTCCTCCACATAACCCGTCAATTATATAAAATCTTGCTTATATTTTTATAAAAATATTCTATCATGATTATATATTTGTATCACCCCATCAAATGTTATTAATTTGCCTATATTTTTATATTAACCTTCGAATCTTGTTATTGGAAGTATCAAAAGAGAAAAATGAAACATTTGAGAATAATGTATATCGGCTCGAGTTGAGCTCAGACTCGAGTCAAATCTCGCAAGCTTGATAATGAGCACAATTTTTTCAAGCTCGGGTAAGCCCGAGATCGGTTCAAACTCGAGTTTTTTTTTCATGAGCATAAGCCGAACAAGATCAAGTTCGGGCTCGGCTCGGCTCATAATCACCCCTACATGAAAAGGATCACTACAGTGACACCACAACTAGGATACAAGGAATAAGAAGTGAACCGTTGACAAAGTCAGAAGAAACCTCATAAGTCATCTCACCAATTCTTTCAAGCACTTCATAATAAAGACCAATATACTTAAGACTAATCTTGCCCTCAAGCCTAAATCTCACAACTTCTTTCATGTGTTACCTTAAGAAGACATTATTATCCACCTCAAACTCAATCTCTTAACGTCTTTAGTGCTTAGCAATAAATCATTATTCAGTTAAATCAATTTATACCGTTCTAATGATATTGTCTCATCTGTAGACGTAAACTAGCTTGACTGATAAAGTCATGAGCCGCGATATTCATGACCTAAGTTTAAAACCCGTCACCATCAAAATCACCCTAATAGCTCCTTTACACCAAAAAAGTAATTTTACCTCTTTTAATAATTGATTTACTATCATTAAAAAATATTTTTCTCCAATAATAATCTCTACGAGTACGAGTAGTCTTATTAAATTTTTATTAAGTCTTCTTTAAGACAGACACTACCCGTTTTAAGCTTAAAACGGAATACTACCACATAGTAATACTAAAGACATTTTATTTACAGGCGACAAATGAAGTGATTTTGTAATTCACGTATTGACCTGTTTTAAGCTTAAAACGAATCTTAAATTAGGACTTAGGAGTACCCCGTATCATTTTTGAATGAATGGGATAAAAGAGAGATATTTTACCCAATAAAACAAAGCCATAAGGATACATACAGTTGAACGAACCTAAATACCCAACTCCCTTCTAGAACTGTATCACTCTCTCCATTCCACAATCCCCACCGTAACACTCCAATTTTCCGACCACATTTCCGCCGACGCCGCCGATTTATTTACCCTAATTTCAATTGCAGGTATTATTTTCCTTTCAATTTTATCTATTTTATTCACATTTTCGCCCTTAATTGTAATTCGCGGTTTGCTTTCATAGGGCTCATCATGTATGTTCAATCAATGTATGTTTCTTGTATATTTCTTAATTTTTGTTTCGATACGTTTCCGTCTCCTCAATTTTAATTTTTGTGCATATAATTGTATTGTTTTGCCCTAATTCTTGTTTTCTTTTTATGTGTGCCGTATTTCTGCATGTTAGAGGTTTTAATTAGTCTTGTTTAAGGCGGTTTTACCCAAAATTGTGTTAAACGGATCAAAATCACAAAAAATGTGAAATAGTTACCAAAAGAACCCATTTTTACAATATACTTGTGTAATACGGTTTTATTTATATCAGTATTTAAGTATTTATGTGAATGGATTACGGTGGGGACTGGTAATTACAGGATGATAGGAACATATGAAAATCGAGATGAGTTTAATTAATTAATTAATTTTAGTTTGATATGGGAGGAAATCGACTGCCACTGCGTACCAAATATCAATGCAACTTGAAAGTAGGAAATGAATGTTCCAAATTTGTCATCAAGTCCAAAACTTTATTGGTTTCACCAAGACGACGATAATCTCGATAATCCCGTATTTATTTACGATGGGAAAGTTCAGTTCTCGCACTTACAATGACCGAAGATTCAAATTGTGATTATCAATTGAGAAAAAAGCTGTTCTCTTTAGTCGTTGATTTAAGCTAATGGAAATTAAAGGTTGATAACATAAGTGAACATTGCCATGGCTTCATGAAAACAATGAGAAAAGCTAAATATCTTGAAAAGGGAAATTTCAACTACTGAACATCCAAATTGAGAAAAGAGCCGCGTGGAGTTTGAGCTGGTTGTGTAAGGCTAAGGAAAATACAATGTACAAACATAGAAGAACATTGGGTGTTGCTGCAATAAGCGGGTAAAAGGGGAATTTCTTTTGTGATTTTAGAATGAAGTTGAACAGCTCGAGATTTTAGGTTATACGGAGATGAGACAGAATCAGTGTAAGATTAGGAATTATGAAGTGCAATGCCTATGTCAGGCTGACTACCATATTTAACGATTTAATATACTTATGTATGACTTTCATATGCTTGAAGTGTCATAATGAGGATGATCTTGTGAGCTTAGTAAAATTCCGAGGTATGGTTCGCTGGTGCTTAGGTTTATGCTCTCGGGTGCTTGTCGTCTTAGGTGCATTTTACATACTTAACAATAGCCTCGGCATGGTTGCGCTTATGTGTTTAATTTTACAAAACTGATAAATCAATAAGAAGTGAAATGCCAACTTTTGCAAGTTATTTGAAAGTTACGTGCGTGTTACTCTTGCACATCAATTTTTCCTGGAATGCTATGATTGGGGTATACAAATGATAGTGGACAAAAAGTTACAACACTCCAAATTATACACTAGTTTTTTAGCATGGTGTTAGGAGTTAGGACTTGTGAATCACAATTAGCAGGCCTTTAATTATTATTATTTGCTTCAAATTTTCAAGATTGATTTCTGGTAATAAAACTCAGATACTGTCAGAAACTGAAACATATGTTTAGATTTTGATGCCAACAACACTGACATCGCTATGAATTATTAATGTCCCTTGTAATGCATCAGTAGAAAAATGTAGTTATGCTGCATGTCCGTTGATATGTATGAATTTACCCACAATTCCTTCTCCTTAATATTGGGTGTGTGTGAAGGTTCGTATTGAATCTATGACTGAGGAGAAAGAGGTTGAGCAACCCTGTCAAGACAATCCCGAATCAATAAACGATGATTCAGTTGCAGTGAAAGATATTGAGATGGGAGAAGAGAAGACAAGGGAGGACAAGGAAACGCTTAACAAGGAAGGGGCAGCAAGCGAGGCTGAAGAGGAAGATGAAGACGAAGCGACAAAAGAATCAGAGGATGATGATGAGCAAGAGAATATATTGCAACAAGTTGAAGTGTCTTCTAATGATGGTGGAAAAGAGGCACTTGTGGAGGGCTCTCTTGAAAAAAATTCTAATGAGAACGTAGGTTGTCCTATTGATGTGGTTGAAAATGGTAAAGATTCGCTGATGGACAATGTTGTATCCAATGTGGGTGATGGGGGTAAGACATCTTGCATCTGTCAGAATCTTTTTAAAACAGTCATGTGGACTTTCCTCTAGAGAAATCAATTGTCTTAAAGTCTACTTGTCCTGTTCTGTGTTAATAGAGAGAATTCTTAAGTACTATTCTGATAAAATGTATTTCCTTTTCTTTTTCTTTTTGTTTGTTGCGGGAAAACAATCAAGTAGACCTTGATGGGCAGGTGGTCTCCATGACAAGTGATTCAGTTCAGAAGTCTCCTGTATATCACGAAAAAGGCTCCATGAGATCAGACTTGGAAGAGGACAATGGCATAAAAGTGGATGTTGGAGAGTCACTCAACCATAAGAGCATGGACGATGAAAGTATATCCAGATCACACGCAAGTGCATCTCCGAACGCTCATTCTTCACCCTCGAAGGCAGAAGAGGTGAAGAAAGAAGTAAAAGACAGGGCTAAAATAGAAGAAGGCCCTACGGATGTTGAAAGCAAAAATCCCAGTAATCTGTCCATGTTTGACTCAGATACTTCAGGTGGAGGGGATCCAGGAACTGAAAAAGAACAAGCCGCATTTATTATGGAGCTCCATAAGTTCCATAAAGAGAGAGGTCTAGACTTTAAGCCACCAAAGTTCTATGGAGTGCCTCTAAATTTACTTAAGTATGTTTATGTGGTCCTTCTCTTGTTGTACTGGATGAACTTCTTCTTGCTGGGAGCTTGTTCTTTACTTAAATCTTAGCTAAGATTTGTGGAAGTGTAGGTGTGTTATGGCTGATATATTTTTCTCTTGCTACCAGGTTATGGAGAGCTGTTGTTAAGTTGGGCGGTTATGATAAGGTATGCCGGTTTATGGTTTATTAGCTTTTAAACCTTTTTAGCTCTAATTTAGATAGGTGGTTTTGTTTCGTTTTTTGGCCTACCAAGTTCCAATTTTATGTTTTCTTTTTTCAAATAGTTATACCTCTAAAAAGATAATTGATAAAGATAAAATACAGTACACAAATTGTGTTAGAAGCTGGATCCTAGCTGTTCTGGAAAGGTCCGTTTGAGATTTCTAGATGGTTGGAAATCATAATAGACGGCACAATATGTTCTCATAACCATCCATACGTCATCTCTGGGGTATGCAAGAAATGTATGTGACGCCTTGATTAGGGGCCAGAGATGTGCTAGGAAGCGATAATGCTTTTGACTTTCCAAGTCTTAAGATCTGCATATGATTCAAATTGTAGGTTTTTTTTTGCTTGTTTATTGCCTTAGGAGAAATATATATATTTCCAATGGAGCCAGTTGTTTTTGCTCTTTGGCTTTGGAGCTTGCTAAAATAAAGTTGAATGTCTTGCTGAACTCTATCCACTTCTTATATTGTGCAGTAGCAAGTGGCTAATGCCTAATGCAACTCTTGTCACAAATTTCAGTTTTTTTTTTTTTTTTTTGGTTTGGAATTTTGATCATGGGTTATCCATAGACCAATCCAACTACGCTTTCAATACAAAGTAAATGTTGTATACTTACGGGTTACGACTAGTTACCTCTCCCAAAGGCGGGTGTCTTTGAGGGCGTGAGGCACTTGGATAATGTTTGTGGCTTCGTGCTGTGTTTTTTTTTTTATCAATTCTCAGCTAGCTAGTTTTGGTCGGATTTTTCGGATTTTCCACTTATAAAGCAACCAATGATGTTTATTCTTTAATCCCTATGTGGTTAGTACATTCATGATTTGAACTATGCCACCAGATATCCCCAAAGTAACGAGAAAAATGGTGTACGCGAATCTGACGGGCGCTACTAATCTGAGCTAGGGAGTGTGGCTCATGATTTGTTTTATTGCTTGAGGCACTTGGATAGTGTTTGTGGCTTCGTTCTGCGGGTTTTTTTCATTCTAACAGTTCTCAGTTAGCTAGTCTTGGTCGGATTTTCCACTTATAAAGCAACCAAACAATTTCTATTCTCTAATCCCTGTGTGGTTAGTACATTCATGATTTGAAGTATGCCACCAGGTACTTCAAAAGTAATGAGGAAAATGGTGTACAGTTGTACACAAATCTGACAGGCGCAACAAATCTGAGCTAGGATTTTGGCTCATGATTTGTTTTATTGCATAGGTCTCAGTTATGTCTCAGTTGTACACGAATCTGCCAAGCGCAACAAATCTGAGCTAGGATTTTGGCTCATGATTTGTTTTATTGCATACTTCTAGTGAAGCTGATGCTTAGACTTTTTTTCATATAAAAATTTGATTGAGAAATATACTCATTATGTCATCTCTGACTTGTTTATGGTTCTTTCTGAGTATCTGCTTTATTTATAGGATATCAGGAATCTTCTTTATTTGTTGGATATCAGGAATCTGCTTAAATATGGTAGAAGTGTGAGTAGACGAATAAAATGTTCATTCCATTTTGTTTGAAAAGTTTTCAATCACCTGACTGAACTTAACCAAGAAGTAACCCACAAAGCCACAATGGTGGCAGCAACTTTTGTTGTCTACACCCAAAACAGAATTTTATTTTTTCCCACTAAATCTGCATGTTTGCGTTATAATAGATATCCAGTTCATACTAATTTGTTGATGTTATCATTAGATAATGGTGTTGGACTTGGATATAGAAACAACAGAGTATATTGGATTATATTGTTATTTTTGTATGCAGGTGACAGCTTGTAAATACTGGCGGCAAGTGGGCGAATCATTCAAACCCCCAAAGTAATTATCAGCGCCTCTTTTGTTATGCTTTCATATGTGTTAGCGGTCAAATTTGTTAATGACACAGTAAATCTGTTTTATATAAAGAGATCATTGATATGTAGTAGTTCAGATTTTATGCACTTGATCTTTTTGTTTGAAGTTGAAGATCCCATTAGGATTTTTCCTTTTGCCGAACTTATGCCTTTGAAAGAAATTTTTGACTCGCCGGCTAAGAGCTGACCTGCCCCCACCTATTTGTAGATCAGTCATAGTTAACAAATTTTGTTATCATATCTCTCTCTCCATCCTAATGTAATCTTCCCTCTTTCCTTTCGAGCTTTCCCACTATAATTTTTCACTTTCCTCCTTTAGTGTCAATTTATCTTCTCTCTCTTCTCTTTATTTTTCCACTCCCTCTCTACTTGTCAAGTTGTCATACATTGGTTTTCTTGTAATACAGAATTAGGAAGATAAAATTGAGATGAAGGCTGTATTTTACTCATTTCATTGATCAAATATTTCTACATAGTAACTAACGTTGGAGAGTTTTATACTTGCATGGCCTTTTGTCAGTATTTTTTAGATGCTGGTCAAATATTGGGAAAAATAAAAATAAAAGAGTACTTTAGTATCTATTTTTTTTGTTCCGTGACTTACTTTTCACATTATACTTTTTCAAGGGATTGTTGAAAACTTTAGATTTTCTGTTATTGCACCTGTTGTTTGGGCTGTGAGTGTTGTGACATTATATTTTCCTGTTCGGGTTGGCAGGACCTGCACTACAATTTCTTGGACATTCCGAATATTTTATGAGAAGGTAATTATTTCCATTTGTTACTGCTGAGTGAATTGGCTATGTTCATTCTGAATGTGTCTGTTTTCAGAATTTTTTGTACTTTTGGTCATTAGTTTCACTTGTTCTAATTCGTGAATGAAGTCCAAGTAGTTTATGATAAATGCTACCTGGATAATACAATTAAGTAGTCATATAATATTATGAGTACTTTTTTCTGAAAATGTAATGATGAAAGAACACATTCTTCTTCAGGAGTTGTGTTTGTATTCTGCTGAATATTATCTGGTTGCTTTATATGAGGCTTCCCCAAACTTTCGTAGATTGTCATTAATTGTAACAATGATGTCTCTTCTTAGAATTGGATTTTTACTGAACGTAGTTTGAGGCTGCGGTGAACTTACTTGTTATTGTGAAGTCACTGTTTCGATATGATGTTTATGCTATTTGGCCTGGGTGTTCTTTGTTTTTTTTAGTTCATATTGAAAAGCTCCCATTCCCCACCCTATTTCTCCTTTCCTCAAATATAAATTAACAATAACTAACAAAAAAATGTAGTGCAGAAACCTGCTGGATAGTTTTCTGAGGCCATTTGCTCCTAACATATGTGGTTTCTTGAACTTGGCTACTGTTTGCGGAGATAGTTATGTGTTAGGGTGTTAAACCCGGTTACTTTATGAATGCTCCATGTTGTGGGTTTTCCCGTACACCCATGTTGTAGTTCAAATTGTTAACACGGATAGTCAAAGAGATGAAGATTTGGTGTTTGTTGTGTTACACAGTTTTCTGTTTGTGTTCTTTGAAAGGTTTTATTTGCATCTGCACCTACTGACACTTAATTCTGTCATTTGTATTATTTTTTTTTCTAGGCCCTTCTTGATTACGAGAGATATAGGACAAGTGCAGGTGGTACTGTTCTCCCTGATGTGTCAGCGCCTATGGGTGCTGAAAATCAGGTATATAAGCAGATTAGCTTATCAATTGACCCCATTTTTGCATATATTTTTGAGCAATGTAATCAGCCTTCTATTTTCTACCTTCTACCTAAGCTTCTCTTTCCACAAATCTATGAAGCGGAACTTCCTGTGTCCCAATCATTTGTTTAACATTTTTTTTATTCTTTGTGAGGTGTCTTTTAATCAAAGTTAAAACAAAATATTGAGACTGAGGGAGTATATATGTGAAAAAAGAATGTTGGTTGCACAAGGCCGAAACAAGAATTTTGGTTGCATTGCTCTATATATTTATTTTGGTCTGTTTTGGAGCCATCTGTTGGTTGTTGAGAGTTTAGATGATGTTTGAACAACCTCAGTTTTGTGCAATGAGGAGAAAATAAATTTTGGTGTCCTTTTGCTTTGAAGCATAACTATAAACTAACAGTTGTAACCGTTTGTGGGTTTATAATTGAGCTCGCTTTTGCGTATTATACAACAAAAGATATCACTGGATCCAGGGAAAAAAATATTTACATCTAGTAAGTATATCCATGGTTTTGGTGATTGGTGAACAAAAATAACAAGCTTTAGTGCAGACCATACTGCCTTATACTCTTTTGGTGTTCGTTTGAGTATTAAGGTTTTGATAAACCCTTTTTTTCACTCCGAAACAGCCACTTATAAGCGGTTATTAAGAAAATAATTTGCTATATGCTATCCATCTTTCTTTTTCTAAAGAATTTTAGTACAGAATTTAGTGTAATTGTCATTAATTGATGCATTGCTTCCTGTAATAGACTCCTTAAGTCTTTGATCTCGTCCATGCTTGGTTGAACTCATGCTTAATTTTGACACAATTGAAGGAACTTGCTGTTTTAGAGGTGGTGGCCTGGTGGGGTTGGCAGTCTTTTGTTGCGTTTTTTTTTAATTATTATATTTGGGTAGGTTTGATAGTCTAATTTTTTTTTTTTCGCGGGCTAAATTGGGGCTGCATGTAAGATCGTAAGTCTCCATTCTATATACTAGAACTTGAATCCTCGATTACTATTGATAGGTTTTTGCCACCAAAGTGAAGAAGAAGTGGTGGATTCAAGCTTAAGTTTTCCTAGTAAATTTTTTTGCTCATTAATGATGATTTGTCAGGCACCGGGACCAGGAAGGGCGCGCAGGGATGCTGCCGCTCGTGCCATGCAAGGATGGCATTCACAGCGTGTTCTTGACAATGGTGAAGTGAGTGATCCAGTCAATAAGGTACATGTATTTTGCTTCTTTCTTTCTTTCTTTCTTTATTTGGCTTCCGTAAGATAACAGTGTCTTATTTAAATCTATAATTTACTTGCATTTTTTTAGGGGGCCGATAACGCCACACCGATACATTCTATGCCACTCATTATACATGGAAATATATAACTATTTTATGAACGCTTTCAGAAAACGAGTGGCAGAGTGTATTACCTATTAATTATTCATCATAGTTCCTCTGTTTTCTTATAGGACAAGAATTTGGCGCCATTCGGCAAGAAAGAAAAGCCCTTGAAAAGCTTAGGTTTGTTCCCACTTGATTTTTCGACATGTTTAATTTCTATGTTTAAACTATTGCATGGTGTTTGGTATCAGTATTGGAGGGAATGGGAGGTGAAGGGGAAAAGGTGAAAGGGAAAGGAAGAAAGGAAGGTGGGCTATATCATTTACACTTCGGAGGGGTAGGGAGAAAAAAAAAGAATTTCCCTATTCACGTGCTCCCTCTCTTCTGATCAACATCCAAACAGAAGAAATGGTCCTCACCCTCTCTCTACCTGCTTCCCCTTCGTTTCCTTCCAAATTCCTCCATCAAAACAAGCTATTGTAGTTTTTTTCTTTCATGCTACGAGGTTAATTTATTTTAAAAAAATAAATCATTTCCTGTTACTCTCGCAGGTGGCATTCTAAAACGGAAAAAGCCATCCTCACCTGATGAGGCTGTGAAGTCTGCACCGATGAAATTCCCAAAGTTACAGTTAAGTCTTTAAGAATGATCATGGAGGCCTTTTTATTTTCAACTCAAACAAAGCATTCAGTATTGAACTTTGGTTTAGCACATCTAATCCAGTTCAGCTTAGTCATTACTCATCATTGTTATTATTATTCGGTCGAGCTCAACACAGATCTATTAAAACATTTAAGTCAGTTAAGTTCAGTTCATAGAAGTTCATTCTAAGAGAGTACCTGAACATGCCTCATGATATTGTTGGGGCTTTCCCTTTGTTGCCATAGTATTTTATAAATTTGAAAGCATGATGAATATTTTAAGTCAGGACAGCTCTTTCAGCATGGTCCCCAGGAACTAGGAAATGTGGCATGTATAGAATGTCATTGTTCAACACATTACTAACAAATTAAATTCCTGCGACTGATTATGTGCATCCAACCTTTTTTTCGCCCTTTCCGGCAGTTCGGATGCCACAGTTATCGACATTGGATCTCCAGCTGACTGGGTCAAGATTAACGTTCGAGCGACTGTAAGTTTCTGATTTTTTTCTACTTATCAGAACGTGTTCGATAAACTCTTTCAAAAGTCATTACACATCAATTGGTGTTTGTTTTGGTATCAGAGAGACTGCTATGAAGTGTATGCTTTGGTTCCAGGCCTTCTACGCGAAGAGGTTCGACTCCTTTTCTTATATCTAGTTTCATAGGCTGTTTGTTGTTTATTCAATTATGGTGTTGCTTCCTTCTTTAAGCCTTTTTTCTTTTCCTTTCTCATTTATATCATTCGTAGAAACTGAGTAATGTGTCTGATAATGCAATGTTTATTCCTTTTGAGCTCTAGGCCAGAGGTGAAATAGGTTACTACTATTACTTCTATTATGGACACTCTTTCTTCAGGCCAGTTATATGATGTGTACTCGCTGTTGTTTTCCGGAATTACAGTCTTTTGTTTTTCGGTATTTATCCTTACCTGGGAGCTATGTTGCTCTGACACTACTTGTATCCGTATCCGTCTTAGATACCCGGATCCGAGTCTGAGCATTCACACGAGTACACCCCCCAAGTGTCGGATTCGGCATGACGTATATTTTTAGACACGGGGACCCTGTCCTAACACGACGATACAGGTGCGGGGACACTTTTTCAAAGAAAAATACTAAACTTGACATATTTCAATATTTTTTGAGGTATAAAGAAAAGAAGTTTGACAAGTAACACTTAAAATCATTAAATATAATACTCAATGCTTTATAACCTCTCTTTGTCTACTTTTATGGTGGTGAGCCTCACCATTTAGCACTCCTTGCAAAAGTGTCGGACTGACAAGTGTCGGGTACGAAGAGCATACCCATATCTATGTCGTGTCAGACACGACACTGGTACGATTCTAAATGCCTGGGAGCATTTAGATCTACCATGTTGTTAATTGTTTAACTTATGTGAGTACTTCCTCAATTATATGGTTTCAATTGGATAGACCTATGTACTTATGTGCCTATGCAACCATAGCATCTTTTCATAATGACAAGTAGCAGGAAATAATTTTTGATGTTTATAAGTTATATGTTTAGTAATTGGAGCCTGTCGTCCTCTTATCCTCTAACTGAAGGTCGGACAGTTCCGAGGGCCATGACTTCAGATTTGAATATCTGATGAGTGAGGCTTGCTGATAATATTATGTGACTCTATTTTTTGTTTGGTAAATGATATATGATGGATGTGACTGAAGGTATTATCTATCAAAATAAAATAAGGATATTCTACGGTGTACCCCCGAGCATTTCGGTTTTCTATGTTGTACCCCTCTTTTTATTTATAATCTACATTGTACCCCTAACTTCTTACTTATTTCTCCATGATGACCTTCTTCAACTACACATTAACTTTATTGCTTATCAAACAACCGTGGTCCGACCTTTTTTCTGACTCATTAATGTCTTATCTCCATCCTCTATAAGATGCATCACAAATCACTTTTAATAACTACAAACTACTATTAAAAGCCATCGTTATGAATCGTGAAATGATAATGGAGAATTCATGAAATATTATTTAGATTCATATACTATTTGGTAGGTTAATGAATAATTAGGCAAATTAATAAGTAATTGAGTAGGTTGTTGAGTGATTGGAGAAGTAAAAACACCGTTTAATAGGTCAACTAACAAACTAACTTAGCAAAGACAATCAATAAGGTCATTGTATAGACTAATTTATAAATTTCAGAGTACACCATAGAAGTTCAAAATTGTAGGGTACGATATAGAAAACCAAAAAAGTCGGGGGTACACCGTAGATTTTCCCAATAAAATATAACTCCACGTTCCTCTGGTCTTGATATTTTGTCCGTAGCTGACTAAGAACTCTACTAGTAAAGAGCAAAAGGATTGCCTAAGGGAAGAAATATTATGTTTCGGTTTTTTTTTTATTCTTAAGTAATCGTTTAGTGCTATTTCTGTTGGTTGATTAACTGAAACTGATTCTTATTCAAGTGTGTTATAAAAAGCTCAAGTGGTTACTATCTGTTTTTATCCAGGTGCGGGTCCAGTCAGATCCAGCAGGCCGTTTGGTTATTTCGGGAGAGCCTGAAAATCCAGACAATCCGTGGAATGTGACACCTTTCAAAAAGGTATAATTCTACATCTTTTGAGAGTATAATTTGTAGGAAGGTATTGATGGTAATTTTGAAATGTGATCATGTCATTGACTGAATGGGACATTCACTTCATATCACCTTGCTTGACCTTTTATTAAGACTGCTTGATTGTGGACTATCTTTAAGCATTTCTGAGGATGATTTTGAGCATCCCCCCTCCCCCGTGTTGGCCTTGAGTCCTCAAATATCGAAACTCTATTAAAAGTTCCTGCCAAATATATTTATAACCCAGTGTAGTGAGAGCAATTGACCAGAACTTGTAAGGCAGCCTGGAAACAAACCCAACCTACTTATAAAATCCTGGTAGAGCTGATCACAATGTTGATTCTCTACTACAAGCTGCAATAGAGTACGCTTGTGATTAGACCTGATAAATGGGTAACTATAGGTAAGGTGAGATTATTTCGGTCGGGTCAATGGGTAGTGATGAGCTGATTAGGTTCATTTGTAGTCGTGTCGATTAGGGTCAGGCTGTTTCAGGTATATTAAGGTTTTCAGGGTTAAGGCGGTGTCAGAGTCAATTCATTTTGAGTAATGTCTATTATGGTGGTTTGTTTAGGGCGTATTATGCACTGCAGGTCTCCTTTCAGATCAATCTGTTTTTGGCGTGCTATTATCAGTTCCTTTACGTATTGGTTGGGCCAAGTCGGATCTTTTGTGGTCAATGGTTACAGCTCAGGTGTATATCGAGTCTAG
This sequence comes from Heliosperma pusillum, assembly GCA_022085475.1. Lineage (NCBI taxonomy): Eukaryota > Viridiplantae > Streptophyta > Magnoliopsida > Caryophyllales > Caryophyllaceae > Heliosperma > Heliosperma pusillum. The sequence goes on from JAIUZE010005269.1 coordinate 24,134, forward strand.
CAACGTTTCTGGTTGGATCGAGTAATGTTGTGGTTCTATTAGTGTCTTCGGTCAGTCAGTTAATGGATCAATTTTGATGGTCAAATTTTGGCCACACTATTTGTTTCACTAGTAACAAGCTAAAATCCTCTTTTGTGCATCATTTATGTGCAGTACTCCGTATTTCTTATTCTAGGATTTTTCTTTGGTAGCTGTCCTAGCGGCATAGGATTCATCAAACATCCTAACCCCATCAAAGCAACTCATTCCTATTAATTATTTATCTTATATATGGATCAGGTTGTTAGCTTACCATCAAGAATCGACCCCCATCAGACATCAGCTGTGGTGACATTGCATGGACAATTGTTTGTTCGTGTGCCATTTGAACAGTATGATTAGCCTCAAGCAGGCCATGTCTAACCTGTGACAACATCCATGTAACTATATCTCTAGTCTCCACTAGCGACAGAAACTTCAAATTTGTAGTTATTGGACGGTTATTGTATCATGTTATTAAATCTCTGCTTTGAGACGTCCATCTTGGATTTGGCGCTGTGTTCTAATCTGTTATTTTGCTCTCAATGTTGCTAATACTGCCTCAAACGCGATAGCTGATACTAAAGCCATGATCAGTACAGTAGTATCCTGTGTGTCTCCAGTCTTAGGGGTCTGTTTTTGGCAGTGGCATAGGGCAGTGTCCTTGAAATGAGTAACATTGATATAATTGGAGTAAAAAGAAAGCTAGCTATAAAATCGCTGTTCTTTTTGCCTATTGGCAACTTCAACCTACTGTTGGGCTCAATGGCGAGCCTGTCTCTATCTTCATTTGCACCTTGTTGCATACAATGATGCTAGGGTGTTGCGCTTGGTCGATTTATGTATTATATTAGCAGTATGTTACTAACTATTAAGAAGCTCTCTGATTAAGATTTGTAAGCCTGTTCTCTTGGCGCAAACTGTAATAATAAGCGAAAAGATAATGTCGTACTACCACACTTGAAATTCTCTTCACCAACGTATGTGTTTACTTTGTTATTCTGGTTGTATATCGTCATTGCAAATACCATATAGCTTACCTATAAATAAGTAATTAGAAACTGTCACAAGTCACGACCTTACCCTTGCATAGGACAGCCATATGAGTAGAACAGCCATATGACTAATTAGAAACGAGGTGACGAAACCCTCAAGACCTCACCCTTGCATAGAATCTTACCAAAGCTCATCCGTGATATAAAGTCGCTAGAAATTGACTTCGTCTTTTAAACAAATTTTTGATACAAGAATATTGAAAAGGTAGACTTCGTCTTTTAAACCAAATTTTGATACAAGAATATTGAAAAGGTATCAATTTTTAACTTGAGGTCATATTTGTAAGGAGTTTTTTTCATAGACGATCTTTTAAAAAACATTGTTTGTGAAACACCACTTAAAAAAAATAGTCCAACACTACCTTTAAATTTTACTATTTTTTAAGACACACAACATTTCGGCTGGATTCTGTCTAACTTAAAGCATTTCCGATTACCTAAGTGTTTCGCACATGAAAACCTACTTTAACAAACAACATAAGGCCGCTTCACTCCCCTCGAACCACCACTTGCAACCAACAACCACCACAAACAATACAACTACGACCTACTTTGCACTCCCCTCTACCTATATACCAAATTTCAGGCCAAATAAAGCATCATAACCCCATTAAAAGACTCGCAATAAACCCTCTTACCACCCGCAACATACCCAGACTTACCACAATCTCTCTGACTAACCCTACTTTACACACCAATTGACCCCACATAAGGCCACATTTGACCACCGTGTGGACAACACCTCGAAAATCTGTACTCCCACCTTTCCAACGAGTTCAAAATCACTTCAAATCGACCTAGTTTCCTATCTCAAACATCAAATAAAATTCGATTTCATACTAATGATGATCTCATCATCGTCTTTCTTTAATCTTGGTATATTCCGGCAAAACTATTTTCTACACATTGTCACACCCCGCACTTTTTCAAGCCAAATTGAGGTTATCTTAAGCCTCACCAAGCCGTGTCACGTCCGTGCCAGCTCAAGGGTAGCATATCAAGCTCTAATCAAGTCATGGCCAGCTCCCATGAAGCTCATACTAGCTCACACCAGCTCAAGACTAGCTCACTCAAGTAGAACGCAGCTCACTTGAAGTCCAGCCAGCTCACAGGTCTTTGGTGTCCACTAGGGTAGCTCACTACCTAGTCCACCCCTAGTCCATGCTAGCTAGGTGGTTATGGTGGGATATCACCAAGGGTTGTAATAACCTCCCTTGTCCTTATCCATTCCCCTAAAATAACCACCCATACATCCCCCCTTTTTGCACACCATTTTGGCGCCACAATTGGAGATCGAGGAACCAACATTGTTCCTCCCCCTTTGCTCACACCCGCCCACACCCCAAGAGGCACGAATGGCACCCTTTCGTGCCCCAACCGCCCCTAGGCCCCCATTATAAATAGATTGCCTAGGCCACCATTTCACACACACTTTTAGTCACACAATTACAATCCTTCTTCCTTGTAAGTTCCTACATTATACTTGTAATATACTTTGTAATTCTTATATATAATATACTTCCATATTCTTGTGATGTTACGATTATTCCGCACTACATAAGTTTCGTAATCATCACCCCTTCTCAAATACATATCGTTGTGATACTCATTGGTGTTGTTGTTGAGTTTGAGTATTGCCTTACTCGGCCATAATAGACGTTTGGCTTGAGTGGCACACGATCCTTATATTCTCAAAGAGTAAGGACGTGACAACATGGACTAAGTTATCATGTATGTTGGGAGGCTTAACTAGTGCAAGAAATAGTTGCTACGATGTTTCGCATTATATTAAAAATTGGAATTGGAACATTTTGAAAAGGGTTACAAAAGCCATAATTCCTTAATATTCTTTTAATTGGTGTAAGAGTCCTCGTCACGTAACATGATGGCCACTAAGATATTGAGCGAGTCTTGATGCTTGAGGAAAAGTCTTAGGAAGTTGTACGCATGAAACTTATAAGGTTGTACCAAAGTACTATCTTTCATTTTCATGGCCGTACAGTACTAATTCCTATATAAGTGTTCCATTTTGAGGCCAAATTCCAAACCAAAAATCTCTCGACAAAAAAAAAAAAAAACAGAAAATGGGGTTTATTCGCCGTCTAGTCGAAGAAGGCTCCAAGCAACTAAACGAAGCCATGGCAAAGCTTGAGAGGGAAGCGGCCGAAGCCCGACGACAGCAGGAATTCTCAAGTAGTATCAATAATCATAATCATAATACTATTACTAACATGCCTAATTATAATAATATGTATGACTCTCCTAACTATTATCATGGTCGTGCCCATGTCGCCGTGCCTAATAATAATAGGTCCGAACGTCCTAATTACTACTCTGATTGTCAGAATAACCAAGGTACTCCTACCAGCGTTGCCGTGCCCCCTTCCGTGCTTAATAATGCATACGACACACCAAACTACGGCAACAATTACCAAACTAACCACACTCCTGCCCGTGCTCCTGTGCCACCACCCCGAGTTCTCAGACACGATTCTGATCACGCAGATTTGGGTAATACTTATATGTTTAATACTATATGCTTTTTTGGCCATATGTTAAAAATATGACTCTTAAAAGGCATGTGTACAATGTAAGTACTTGTATTACTCTCTCTTATTAACTGAATTCATAGCATTTGTTGAATATACGAGTAATATTTTATTCAAATGCTATGAATTCAATGAACGGTGGAGTAATATGTTTTGACAAACAAAATGGATTTTCAATCTTATATATATATAAGGAAAAACATTTAAAAACATTTGATAGGTTCGTTACTTTTAGGATTAAAAACAAAGCTAAACCTCACTACCGCATCCACTACTTATGAAACATTTTATTTCAAGTTTAATTAAGAGGATTTCATAAGAAAAGTTAACTATGAAATTTTAGTTTTTTCATGATATTTTTTTAAAAATTTAGCATAGTAGTTTTAAATATTTGAAAACTTATGAATTTACATGGATTGAAAAATATTTTTTAAAAAAATATAAATTTAATCATATGTAACATAACAACAGTCATTAGATAACTATAGCTTTAATAACTTTAATTGAAGAAATTACCGTAATGAAATTATTAGATCTTTTTTTCAACTTCTAAAAGTTTTTAACATTTGATTATTAGATAGTATAAATTTTTCGTATGAAAAGAGTTTAAAAAATATAATATTTTAGAACTAGTAAAAATAATAAAAAATACTCCCTCCAATTTTACATGTTCTCCCTTTTCTTTTGGACACAAGGATTAAGGAAATCATTTTGGACCACACAAAACACACTATCCCACATTCAATTAAATTTGGACCACACAACTACTCACAAATAAGGAAATAGGGAACATCACCACAATTAGCTCAAAATGGAAAGAGGGAAGAAGATGAAAAATTGGAGGGAGTATTATATTTGATTTTTTTTTTCCAAATTAGTATTAGCGAACCCGTTTAAAACTAGTTGAATTAATTATGTTACTTATGCAGTCATACTAACCTTTTTTTTTTTATCTTAGTTATAGACGTGTCATAAATTCGGTCTAATTTCTGACTAAATCAACTCGGTCTGAAATTAACTAATATTATAAATTATAATGCTAACTAGCGTTCATGTACAGCGGACCAAATGGCGCTGTTAGAAGAATATCTTAGAATTATAGAGGTTGAAGAAAGCAAGGACGAAAGTGGAGGTGGACGTCGTGGTTACGAGAATTCAGAACAAGGAGGAACTAGTACTCGACCCACGAATTTGGATCGTATTTCACAAGCCAACCATTTGTCAAATATGCGGGTTCAATTGGCGGATGCTCAAAGTCGCCGATCTTTAGAAGGCGTCGATAGGATGAACGAAATCGGAAGTGGGCGTCTCTACCGTTACGAGTACAGGGAAGATACTTCCTTCGATAGGATGAATGCGTTATGATGCATTTGTCTACAACTGTTTTTTACGATTAAATTTTATCAATGCATACCCTTTTTAATGAATGAATGAATTAAGACTTATTTTATAATTTAAAAAATTTATATACTCATTCACTTTTATCGTTTATTAATTGTATGCATACTATTCATCAAATTGTATGCATTTATCTTCTGTATCAACATTTGATTTATAATACATTTATTTATTTTCTGCTTACTCATCGTATGAGACAGGAGCTACTATGTATTAGATTTTGGGAAATGATAAGGACTCTATAATTTTCTTTAATACAAGGTAAATCTAAGGTTACATTACTATTCACTGTCTCATAATTATGGGTGACATTAGTTATTTTAGTAGTGACGTTATACGTTCCCTTGCTTTAATCTTGTATTGTATGACTGTTTTTTATGAACACAACAAGAGACTAATACAATATGTCAATACATAATCCAAAGGATTGTTGGATTGAAAGCATTTTTAATCATAAAAAACTACCTTTACCGTAAAAAAAATAAACTATACTCGCTATTGTATTACTAGACGATCTCTTGATATATAATACTCCTCGTGTTTCATTATAGAAGTGGTTTTAGCAAAAAAAAATTAAAATTTTCATTTTATAAGTCGTTTTGCATTTTTCCATGTATTAAATGTAAATTTTTTTTTCTCTTTTTGATAATGAGGTAACTCGCAGCCGCTACCAAACTACTTTTATTTTGCAAAGCACTGATAATCAGGAAAATAGGTAATTTAAGCGTTTTATTGGTGAAAATAATTGCTTTCTATTTCCAAATACTCTAAATTATAATCATTTAATTAAAATAAAACAAAACTGTTATAAATCAATTTTTTTTCTAGCTCGATATTTTATTAGTATTATATACTCTCTCTATCCATTCATTTGTTATCTATTCATTTCGGCACAAAGATCAAAGAATTGAGAAAAGAAAGAAAATAATAATAATAAACTAAGGAGGTCTCTCACATATTCATTTTCCACATCACATACCCACTTGTCCACTTGTGCAAAAACATACCAAAAGTAGAATATATAACAAATGAGTGATACACCGCAAAATGTAAATCACAAATTCTTATTTCAGACGGAGGTATCCGTCTTAAGCTTAAGACGGATACCATATTCTCTCACAAAATACCCATTAAGGGTGAGTGGAGAGCACATGGGGGGAGCCCACTTTGTCCCCTCTACCCATTTCCTCTCACAAAATACCCGTTGTAATATCCGACCCGTCTTAAGCAAGACCTACTGAATGTAAATAGATTACAATTGGCCAGGACATAGAGAATATTTGAGAATAACTTATAAGTAACTCATTTCGTATTTGAAAAACTATAAACTGATATTACTAGCACAAGTGGAAAAAACACCTATCGCGTCCGTTATAGAAGGTCATTTGCGTCGGTTTGATGGTGATGTATATTGAGGGGTCGTTTTTGCTTTGCGTCGGCTATAAAAACTGATGCGTCATTTCTTTTGCGTCATTTCTTTTCTAGAACAGATGCATTTGACTTCGGATTTTAGCGCCAATCGACTAAGTTATTTGCGTCATTTTGTTAAAGAACTGATTCAATTGCTTTAGATTTTCGCATCACTTCTTATTTTAACCGATGTAATTGATATTTCTTTTTGGCGGCAATACATTCAATTTATTTATGTCGTTTTATTCTAGAACCGACGCAATTTCTACTTTCTTTTTTTTTAAAAAAAATTGTACTGAAATTTCGGCAGAACTTCCCCATAAAACTAGCAATCCAAATACCAAAACTTAAGAACCTGCAACAAGAAACTCAACCAACCTCTAATACATTTCATGTAAATCAACATTACATATCATCCAACCCAATTCAACATCGTTACAAATACAATCCAACGTCGTATAAATAATCGCACAAACGTCTTAGTTACTAAGCTAGTCTATACTAAATGTTCTCTAAACATCTAGTAGCTCAAACGTCTCTAGACAAATTCATTTCGATGATTGACATGCTTGAATTCGCAATATTCTGCATTTCAAGTACATAATAAGTATATTAATTGAGAAGCGAAAGTTAACAATGATTAATTGAGAAGCGAAAAAAAACAATGAAACGTTAAAGTAAGCAAACAATTAAATAATCTCCTTAATGTCTTTCTCCCCAGATTTAGAGTAGTAGAAGGTCATGTCATACATTCATTTCATGACATAATAACCACATTCATAATCGCCTTGTTGTTGCGGACATTCTGACATAGCAGCTCAAAATCGTTTTGTTCAAAAGTATGCTTATTTTTGTGGAATTGAAAGGAAGAAAGCAACTGAGTTGGGCTTCATTATTAGGCATAACCATCAAAAGTATGCCTTTGAGGTGTGTTCCATCAACACCAATTAAAGACCTATAACGTGCTATCAATCCACTAAATTGTGATGTGAAAGTGATCAAACAACTTTTGAATTGTAAGCTTCTTTCAGGGTTATTCATATTAACCCAAGCACATATTGCATAACTACCAGGATTGGTTAATTTAACCATCTCACAATAAGCTGGAAGCATCTTGTATGATTCATCATGTCCTCCATTAATCTCCCTCATTGCAATATCTTTCATCTTGTACAAAGTGGACAACTTCATTTGCAAGCCATATCTGTCCATAAGAAGGTCATTTATGGACTTACCACTTATAGCAGGGTTGGCTCTTATATACTCCAATATTTTTTTTGCTACTGATGAGTGATTTTGTCGTCAATTCACACATCAAAAATAAACCCGATATAAGTAGTATATAGGGGTCGAATCCACGAGGATGGAGGGGTTAACTACAAGCTTGAATGAGTCCTATTCTAACCTAACAAGAGTTGGATGAGAGGATTAACTATGAACTACTAAATGCATGAAATTGCTAAAATGATATGGTAAAAACAATTTATGTAAAACTAAGGTAAAGGGTTCACCTTAGGGGGATCAATGGGTTAGTCAAGTAATTAGCAAGCGGGTAATAAGTTTGAGTAGAATTAATTGCTAATGTCTCAACAATTAATAATCTTCAACAAAGCCATCGCATTTGTTTCAAATCACTCATATAAACACTAGTCTAATCATCTCTACCACCATCGCTTAAGAGATAATCAAACAATACTTGATAAAGTGTGTAACTTTCGTTTACACAATTCATCAAACACCTAGTGTGCATATGGGTAATACTCTAATTATTACCACAAGTCTACTAATCACTCAACCAATTATCCCATATAATCCTCCCTTAGGCTCCCCCTAAACCCTAGAGGGAAGCTACTCACTCATGTTGAAGGAAAGCAAATAACTAAACAATAAGAATAAGGAGATGAACATCATACTTTGGAAATGAATAATTCTAACAATCAAATGACAAATAATTAACTTGAAATGAAATAAATTGCATAAACAACTAAAAGATGAAGAATTTATACCAAAAATACTTGTATTAATGAATAGGGAGAATGTCTTCACCCAAAATCTTCAATACAAACCTAAGTTCCAGCACTAAACCAAGTTGCAATTACTAATTAACCAACTAATTAGCTTAATTATGGAAGATTAAAAGAAGATTAAATGCTAATTCTATGAGAGTTTCAGATCTAGGGTTTCGTGCCCTTTAATTGCATAAGAGGGTATATTTATAGGTTTACAAAATGGAGAAGAAATGGGCTTCGAAAGGCTTCATGGACTGGCAAAGTCACGACCGTGAAGGGTGTTTCACGGTCGTGAAATCACTCTCATGACCGTGAAACTGCAAGTCACGGTCGTGAGATAAGTGGCAGAACAAGGTCTTCTTTCACGAACAAGTCACGACTGTGAAACAAGTTTCACGACCGTGATTTACCTTTCACGACCGTGAAATGAGTTTCACGGCCGTGAGGTGAAATGCTCGAAAATCAAACTTCTTGGAAAGGCATCTCACGACCGTGAAACGCCTTTCACGCCCGTGAAATGCTTCTTGTCCCTCTTCCTTTGCTTGATTTTATTGCTTCCTTCCCGGTTTCACTTGCCTTGACTCGGGAGGGATTTGGCGCATCGAGTAGGCCCCCCAAGGGTATGTGGGCCCCCCAAGGTATGCCGTGGGTCCTCCGAGTGATTCACCTTCTTCTTTGTCGATCAAAACTAGGTAGAAATCGCCTCAAATGACGGTTTACCTACAAAAACATGATAAAAGCGAGAAATATGCTAGAAGAAGGTAAAACACGTAGAAACGCTCTTAGGGAGCGTTAAAGGCAAGCAAAACGAGACAAAAAGGGGTGAAAAAGTAGGGCGAAATGACATTATATCAAATCTCCCCAGCTACCCAAAGAGAATTAGCCATAGGATTGTGTGTCTTGACCCCCTTACAACCATGATCAGCATTCCTAATTGATTTGATGGCCCATGTTTTCTCATCAGACAATACACTTGCATGGATTCTCCACTCACAGTTTGATGTAGCACACTCAGCAGTATATCTCTTGCTATCAGCCTTCACCACTATCACATAAAACCCCTCTTGAATGCAATAATCCCTTAGTGCATCCCTTAAGTGTTCTTTGTCCATAAAGAGCATTCAAGGCTTCAACCTAATAGCACCAAATACTTTATCATCATACAACTCCCCATTCTCCCAAACTTGAGCATCAAAACCTTCCTCACCACCTGACCACACAGGCTGCTGGTAGGGGTCATACCCATCATTTATGTACTCAAGTGTGGAAATGAGCATATTATCCTCTGCCTCTAAATCAAAGACATCCTCTTCATCCTCACACAAATCTTCTACTAGTGGCATATATGAATCATCTGTGTCAGAGTCATCTTGAACATTATCATAATGAGCTGTCACCCCTCTTGTGATGATCCTTGAACTACCTTCAGTAACACCAACATTATTGTCTTTCTTACTTTTAGGAATATATAATCCTCTCTTCATTGCAGTTGATTTTTGAAGTTTCACAAGAGATTTTGTTTGAGATACAATTGGAGTGGATTGTGTTTGACATGTTTGAGGTATAATTGGAGTGGATTGTGTTTGAGATGGTTGAGTTGTTGTGGATTGGGGGGACATTGAAAGTTGACTGAGTCTAAGACTTCTCCTTGGAGATATTATAACAACATCATTTATGCCAAGGGCAGTTCTTGTTGGAGACACATCAACATTATGAGAAGGTTCAAGGGTAGTTCTTGTTGGAGTCAAGGGCAGTTCAATAGGAGATTTAGGAGGAGGTTTAAAACCCCTTCTAACTTGTAACTTATGCCTCTGAATAGGAGATTTAGGAGCAGGTTTAGCTACCACAGTGGATGGTATGATTTCTCTGTTCACATTTGGATTGTTTGTCTTAACTTGTCTTGCCAATAGTAAGACAGTAGAAGGGTTTACATCAGTGCCAATCCAAATATCAATAACTCCCTTCCCACCACACCTACTACACATCTCCATTAGACCTTTGTCATCCGTTAAAAGAACATATTTCATTTGGTAAATATAGCTTAAAGAAAGGTGTTCAGGTAAGTTAAACGCACACTTATCTGCCTCGTCATATAGATCATTGATCACATCAATTAATAAACACTTATCAGTGTCGTCTATCCTAACATCCACATTTGCACCCCTGTAATGCAATTTTAAAACAATATTCTCCATTCTGCAATTACAAACTAACAAAGTTAAAAACTTGTCATCCACATCTATCCTATCATCCACATTTAAAGACTCTAAATTGATTACCCTACATAATCTAACCAAAAATTATAAACTTTGTCATATAAAGACTATAATTTCCATAGTACAAAGAAATTTCCATAGCATAAAGAATGTAAATTTTCATAGTACAAACAAATTTCCATAGACAGTAAAAATCAATGATCATCCAACAACAAAAATAAAAAATTATAAAGATAAATAATAGTGCAAACCACGAAATTAGGAGATGAGAGATTGGTGGAGCAACAACTGTTGATTTGGGGGTTCTGGAGGGAGTGAAATTTAGGGTTTGCTTTAGGAAAAAATGGGTTTAACATGGGAAACGTAATAGACTTGGTAGAGCATTCAAAAATTCAATGGGTATAAACCTCTTCATCCACATCATCATCTATGTGGAGCCATGTCATCAGTCCACAAGGGCACTTAACTGAGCATTAGACGGAATAATTAGAGTAAGGTCACGGATTATAACAACTAATTAAGTTTAGGGGTACATAAGAGGTTTTCCAGAAAAGAGGGGTATATGATAGAAACTGAAAAAACACAGGGGTATATCATAGAAAAACCCTAAA
>JAIUZE010005271.1:0-37062 GCA_022085475.1 Heliosperma pusillum
TCCTTTGCCATGTGTGAGTAGACTATCCTCTAGGGTTTAGGGGAGCCTAAGGGTTGATCATGTGGGGTATTAGGTTGGTTAATTAGCAAGGTTGTGGTAAATGATTTGGGTATTGCCCATATGAACACCAAGTGTTTGATGAAATGTGTGAACGAAAGTTGCCATTTTAGCAAGCATGGTTTGATTTTCTCTTAAGCGACGGTGGTAGAGACGATTAGACTAAGTGTTTATATGGGTGATTTGAGACAAATGCGATGGCTTTGTTGATGATTATCGATTGTTGAGACATTAGCAATCGATTTTACCTCAAGTTATTTTTACCCCCTTTGTAGTTACCCGACAACCCCATCTTCCCCATAAGGTGAAACCTTCACCACTAGTCTTTCCCCAATTGTTTCATCTTTATACTTAGCAATTACTTGTTTTTCTAGTTTTTAGGTACTTTCCAATCCGTATATTTTAGGCTAGATAGGATTCAATCGAACTAGTAGTTGACCTCCCCCATCCTCGTGGATTCGACCCCTTAGACTACTTTTTGGGTTATTTTTGATGACTTGTTTTGACGAACCAACCGACCATCACATGTCCTACCGGATGCATGCTTTTTTGGAAAGAAGATGTTAATCTTGATGAGTGCAAAAAATGTCATGCTAGTCGGTATAAAAGTAAACCTAATTCAAGTGGGAGACGAGTACCTTCTAAACCAGTAGCTTATTTTCTGTTGGAGCCAAGGTTACAACGACTTTTTGCATCCAAACACATAGCAGGTGAGATGAGTTGGCACCATAAAAACTCTCGATTAAGAGAAACTGGGACAATGTCACACCCAAGTGACGGTGAAGCCTGGAAGCATTTTGATAACATGCATCCTGAATTTGCAAGTGAGCCTCGTAATGTTCGGCTAGGGTTGTGTACAGATGGGTTTTCTCCTTATGGGCAATTCGGGCGGTCTTACTCATCGTGGCATGTTATCCTTACTCCGTATAACTTTCCTCCTTGGTTATGCATGAAGAGACAATTCATGTTCTTATCTTTGATTATTCCTGGTCCTAAAAACCCTAAGGACAAGTTGGATGTCTACCTCCAACCGTTGATTGAGGAACTGCAAAAACTTTGGGAAATCAGAGTTGAAACTTACGATGTCTCTAAGAAACAAAACTTCTTATTAAAGGTTGCATTAATGTGGACGATCAATGACTTTCCTGCATATGGCATGCTTTCCGGTTGGAGTACAAGTGGATATCGTGCTTGTCCTTATTGTCCAAACCATAAATCATATTTCCTTAATCATAGTAGAAAGGTTTCTTGGTTTGATTGTCACCGTGAATTTTTAACACCTCAACATCTGTTCCGCACTAATTGTAAACACTTTCTAAAGAATATGCAAACCGAGGATCGCATTGCCGAAAACAAATTATCCGGTGATGAGGTGTGGGCTTCGGTAAAAGATTTACCGAAGGTAGTTGACGCTTCCGCTAAAGAGTTGAAAAACATAAAAGACAAAAAAGAAGGTTAGTGCAGACAAAGCATATTTTGGGAACTACCTTATTGGAAAACATTGTTGATTCGACATAACTTAGATGTGATGCACATTGAGAAAAATTTCTTTGAAATGCTTATCAATACGATCATGGATGTAGAAAATAAAACTTCCTTTGGACCTATAGGAAAAGCCGACTTTCTTGAACTTTGTGCAAAACGGCCCACGACATTTAGGTTTGTATTGAACACCGCGGAGAAGAAGGCTCTTTGTGAATGGTTAGCTGCTTTGAAATTTCCGGATGGTTATGCTTCTGATTTAAGTAGGTGTGTTGACCATCAAAATTTGAAATTGCATTCAATGAAAAGTCATGATTGTGATGTCTTTATGCAACGTTTACTCCATGTTGCCTTGAAACATTTGCTTCCTTCGGCGTCTTGGAATGCAATAACCGAGATAAGTCAGTTTTTTAGAGACCTATGTACTTCTTCTCTTAAGGTTGAATCTATAGAGCGCCTAGAATCAAACATTCCGGAGATAATATGCAAGTTAGAGAAGATATTTCCCCCGTCTTTCTTCAATTCTATGGAACATTTACCCATTCACTTACTTTATGAGGCGAAGGTCGGAGGACCTGTTCAATATCGGTGGATGTATCCTTTTGAGAGGTAACATTTTTTATTAAAATATTTTAAGAATTAGTTTCCATAATAAGAATAGTACATATATATATAATTCTCAATTAACGAAATCATTATGTAGGTTTCTTAATCATTTAAAGAAGAAAATTGCCAACAAAGCCCGAGTGGAAGGTTCCATATGCAATGCTTATTTGCTAGAGGAAATTTCAAATTTTTGTTCACTATATTTTGAAGACCATATTGACACAAAAGCCAAAGACTTAGATGTTAATTTGGAATCAGACCATACGCTAAGTTCAAAATTACCCAAGTTATTCAATGAAAACCTAGGGAGTACAAGCGGGAAATGTAGAGAGAGGTACATGGAGTTGAAAGAGTATGAAGAAGCTCACTTTTATGTGCTAAGGAATTGTGGAGATCTGTTGCACTATTATGTAGAGTAAGCTATACAAAATAGTTTTTAATTACCTAATTTGATTATAATGTTAAATAATTTATTTATAACTAAAACATGTTATTGATAATATAGGGACTTTGAGACATATATCAAACTCGCATTTCCTGATGTCACTTGTTCTAATGATGTTTGGAGCAGACATGACAAAAGTTTCCCGAGTTGGCTCAAAAATGAAGTATGTGATAGATTTTCTTAACAATAATTAACACATTTACATTAAATAGAGAATGATAAAATAACACTTCAATACATTTGTTGTTAATAGGCTGATAAATTGAAAGATCCTTTAATTATGGCTCTAGCATTGGGTCCTAGTAACATGGTGAAGAGCTGGAGACGATATACCATTAACGGTTTTAAATTTCGTGCTTTTAAAGAAGGACTTGATGTTCCCAAAGCTACCTTAAGCAATGGGGTTTGTGTGAGTTCTGTAGAAGGATTAGACTACTTTGGAATGCTAAAAGAAGTAATTCAGCTTTCTTATTATACCTGTGAAAAGGTTTATAGGGTCATATTGTTCAAATGTGACTGGTTTGATAATTCTCCCCAAGGACTTAATATCCACAAGGTATACGGACTTGTTGATACAAATCACACAAAGAAACTTCGCAGACATAACCCATTCGTGTTAGCTTATCAAGCTGATCAAGTTTGTTACGCTCCATATCCAACCACAAAGAAAGATAATCAATGGTCTGCGGTATTTAAAATAAAGGCAATATCACATGTTGATGTTCCTATCGATGAAACCGTCTTCCAGGAAGATGAGGTTGTCAATGATCATTCAATTTCGCCAGTTATTGTGGTGGAAGACACTGAGAGTGAAGGTGAATAAGATGATGGGTTATTGTCGAGAGGGTGGAAGGGGAATACGCCAAGGACGTCAGGGAAGAAGAGGGCAAAGATGAAAGCGATGTTGGAGAAAACGAAGAGGAAGTAGAGGAAGATAATGACGGATTGCTCTTTTCTGATGTTGATGAAGAAGATCTTTCGATTCGTAATGATAATGCTAGTGATAGTGAATGATTTTAGTTGTAATTTTCATATGTTAAGCCTATTTTAGTCAAAGTGTATGAACTTTGTTTCAATTAAGCCTATTGTACAATCTTGATGGAACTACTTTTTTATGAATTGAAAATTTTTAGGTTCATCTTTCTTAAAAAATTTAATTGACTTATACTTGCATTATTAGCTGCCGACGATTATTTGTGACTAACAACAATGTTTATAGTTAGTAAACATGGCAGGTAATGAGATCGTTGACCAGGGTGCCGACGACAACGCCCCACCAATCACCGAGGAACAGACGGCGGAGGAGAACGATCAAATCCCGCCGATTATTCTCTCAGATGACCCTACCTTGGGTGTTTGGTGAGTTGTGTTTTTTTATCCATTTTAGTAGGTGATGTTTTGATTTATACGTACGGTTTAAATTAAGTTTTAATTTAAATTGACGTGTGTGTTTTTTAGGTGGGACGACAAAGCGGTAAACGATTACGTGACTTGGTCGTTCACCCGTATATACGATGATGACTATGTCACCAAATGGGGTGATGCGTCCAAGGCAAAGCGGAACAAGATGTTCGCTTATTTTGCGGTAAGATTTTCATCTTCGAATTTAATTTCATTTTTTAAAATTTTAATCTACTCAATGTACTAACAACGGCTGGTTGTGTAACAGAGACATATTAGGCCAGATGACCGTGGGAGCCTCGGGTGAAGAGGCGGATTACCCAGTTAGTCTGTAGCGCCGCTACAGCAAAGAGGAGGACGTGGTGGCTACCGGGACCTCATTGGGAGATGGTGAAGAAAAGGAGCGAAGATCCAAACTTTGTCAAACAATGAAATGTGAATAAGACAAACAGAAGGTCGGGAGGGGTAGACGGGAAAGCTTTGGGAACCCACACTCTTGGTCGGAAGAGTTCGGCTATCGTTTTTAAGGAATTAGTAAGTATTTTAATTATTATTTAATTTCTATAGTTTAAGGCACGGTAATTATTGCTGAAATTATTTTAATTATTATGTTTTATCGCTTTTTTTAGGGTGGCAATGCCACCCCGTACCAGCTCATGGAGAAGTCGAAGAAAAAGAAGGATGGAGAATGGGTTAGCCCCCGAGCATCAGAGACGAACGTAAGTTTTCTCATGCATTTTCTTTTTACTTTTCTTCTTTCCTTAGGTTGGTATTATTTATTTTATATAAGTCGTAAATATTTTTTTGTTTTTAATGATTTTCAGGAGGCGTACCAACAAAAGATGAGTCAACCAACACCTACCGGAGCCCCACATGTCCCGTTTGAAGTGTACAACGATGTGGTTGGGGGTTACAACGATAGATAGAGGTTCTTCGGGTTGGGATCGGCGGCTTCGCAGTTTTTCGAGCCTACTAGAGGTAGGCATGACCCTTCTGGTTCATCTTACTCACCATCAATTATTGCTAAGCTCTCACAGGAGAATTCGCAATTGAAAGAGCAAATGAGTCAAATGCAAATGAATATGCAAGCCACTCAAGAGAGACAAGAACGCATGGAGGCGTACATGAGAGAGAGGTTTAATTTTTCAGGGGGCAACAACACGTGTTCGGGGATCCCTCAACCACATCGTAGGGATGACTTCACCGATGACGGTCACGGATTTAGTGGTCAGGTAGAGCCATTAGCTTAGGAATAGATAGATTGTTTGTATGAACCATAAACCTTTCACTTAAATGTATTGTGTAAACTTGAAATAGCTAGGTTGTTTGTATGAACCATTAAGCTTATGTAAATGAGGATTTGGTTGTGATTTTTTGTGTTGATACGTGTTTTTTTTTTTTAGATTACCGCCTTGCGGTCGACAATGAAATTGATTTATTGCAGGATTAGTCGATGTAAAACAATACATATTTTGCATTGTGGATGGCAGAAACCAGCTGTTTCGTGCAGCTGCTGGGTTAATTTGTGACGGAAATTCCGTCACAAATATTGACTCCTGGTCAACAAAAGTCAATATTTGTGACGGAAATTCCGTCACATATATTGACTTTCGTTGACCAACAGACTTTTCTGGTCAACAAAAGTCAATATTTGTGACGGAATTTCCGTCACAAATTATGACTTTTGTGACGGAATTTCCGTCACAAAGATTGACTTTCGTTAACCAAGACCTTGACCTGGACTTTTGTCTTGTGATGGAATTTCCGTCACAAATATCTTTTGTGACGGAAATTCCATCACAATGCCTCTTTTTGTGACGATTTAGAGTGATAGATTTTTGTGACGGAATTTCCGTCACAAAAGCGCTTCTTCTGACGGTTTGGCCTCATTTGTGACGGGAATTTCCGTCACAAACCCGTGTTCATTTAGTAGTGGAATCGGAACATGTTTATTCCGAGAGTCTGGCCAGGTTTAGACTGGGATCGGATTTTTATCGTCGTCCTACCGGGAGGAATTGAGTCTACATATACGAAATGTTAATCGTGTATGAGTTCAGGGAAATGTTTATCCCGTGGATGCTTATTGATCATACTTGCTATGTACATGGTGCTAGTGCGTGTCATTAACCGTGAGAGATTATGTTACCATATTCGTATGTTTGGACGGATGTCTATATGTTGGTTATTTGTGACCGTTGGATGACTTGGCGTGGTTTATATGTCGAGTCTCTATCTTATCAAGTATATGCCGCTAACGGTGAGATGCAAGCCCTAGTGAGTATATAGTTGCCTAAGGGTGTCTTCCCCGAGTATGTCTATAATCGGATGCTTACAGTTTTGTACTTCATGCGCCTATATCTTTATTTATTGAAATGCCTATTTATCCTTCTCGTAATTCACATGTATGTATATATATATATATATATATATATATATATATATATATATATATATATATATATATATACATATAGATTTAGGATCCGGTGGAAACGACCACTCGGTGCAAAAAGTGAAAACGTACTACACCTATGAACTTAGTCAATATTACACGCATAAGTGCACAAACATCCTTGCCACTGCCATCCATTTTATTTTATCTCCTAATTAATTCATTTCCACAAAACTCACTGCCATCTCATCTCATCTTCAATATAACCACCCATCACCTTTTATTGCCGCCGCCAATCACCAACAACGCCGACGAACCTTTCTGACATCGACGCAACTCTAACAGCCACCACTCATCGACGTCATTGAGTTCCGGCACAGACCGCCGCAGTTTTCAAGACGCTGACGTAGATCGATCCCACCGTTGCTCCCTTAATTCGCATCCCACTTTATTTACAACCAATTTAACTAGTTGAACCACCGCAAATTATCAAACATCGCTGGCAACTCATAAAATCCCACTTACCTGCCGTAGGAGCTCCGGCGATATCGTCAATAATTAAACTTCCGCAATGTTGTCTCACCAATTCGCACCACAAGAAAGTACCGACCCTAACGACGTCGACGATATCATGAGCTACCGTGGAGAGCCCCAATCCACCGACGAGCTACCGCCATCACCACCACTTCACCTGCTAAAACAACATTCACCACCTCTACTTCATTTATGCCCATCAATTTCAATGTATTTACATTAATACTTGATGTACCTAACCACTATTTTAATGTATCTAAACATATATACACAAAAGTACTCATAAGGTACATCAAAATTGATCTTAGGTACATCAATTTTTAAACCAGGTACAGTAATTCGCTAGCTCCACTAGTGATAGTGAGAAAGCAAATATAAAGACGATGTTGCATTGTTAACACCATCATGGTCGTTTTGCGCGTCTCTGGCGAATGAATGAACGCCAGACCGTCTTTTGCGCGTTTTAAGGGAGGCTTGGAGGCGACGTCATGGTGGTGCCGACGTCTTCTTTTTGTGGGCGGTGGAATATGATAGCACTGGTGGCGGTGGTTATTGGAGAGGAGAGATGTTGGATGATGACAAAGTGAATTGATCGAGATGGTGTGCTCCAAGAATGCTGTGGCAGTTGTGCTATACTCCGGCGTGGTGACGATGTACTCCGGCGAGTAGTCGACTATGGTTTGGGTGGTGGATATGGATGAGAGAGATGTTAGGGTAGACAATAGTGTGTGGGGAAATGATACAGGGAGAAAACGTTTGGGTTTTATATTAATTTTGTTAATGGGCTTTAATCAAGGTCGTTTCCACTTTTTGCACCGAGTGATCGTTTGCACCGGATCTTGACTCTATATATATATATATATATATATATATATATATATATATATATATATATATGCATGCTTCTACATGTTTATTACTGTTTATGTATGTTATTTGTGATATGGCTGGGAGAACCCGGAGTTACTCCCCACTGACTGTGGCGTTCATGTTTTCATGGATGAACAGGTTGCTTGGATGGATTTTGCTTGTCTTTTTGGGTTCGCGTGTGAGCTAGCGAGCGTTGGCCTCGACGATTCACCCCTAGACGTTTCTTAGCTAGTTTTGCTAAACAACTTTGATATTTGATAACGTTTTGAGAGACTACGTCTCTTTGTAGTATATTATACTTTAGCTTGTAATTATTTGACATTTCTCGTACTTTTCTTTTGGCATGTTAAAAGTTTCAAAAATATCGTATTTTCCGCTATATAAATTGCATGCTTGTTATGTTTTATTTCCGCTATCGCGAGGGTTGTCACAATTAAATTAAGAAAAACAAGTAGCAACGAATTAAGGAAGAACAAATAAAAGCAACAAGACTAATTAAGGAAGGTTTTTAGCAATAAGGTTAAAGCTAAGGTCTTTCGGGTTTAGGGGTTTTAAATGCGAAAATCGGGTCAAGGTCAAAAAATCTAACTAAGCTAGGCCACGTCCCCTCGAGCTTATGACTGTTATAGGTAAAACAAAACGAAACGGGCACTTATCAAGTTTACCTACCAAAGTTATGCGATTCTAGTTGCTAATTAGGCTTTCGCATCAACATTAACAACGGAAGCAAGAAGTTAAAGCACCTATGTCACATAAGCATTTTAACAAACATTTCATATGCAATAACAATGGAATTAGATTGTCAACCTTTAGCCCAACAATTCAACACCAAAACAACCCCTTAAACTACCTTAAAAATCCCCCTAAGACCCTATTGGGTCACTATTCACACATTATCAAACAAGGTTCAAGAAATAAGAAATTTCATCAAGAAATCAACGACAAATAACATTTTCAACAAGTATTCAACAAATAAGATAATGCTGAAATGTAAACAAATGAAAAACAAACAATAAGAAGAAAAATATACTTACTTTAATGAAATGATGAATAAAGATGATAACTTTGATTGAATAAAAGAGATTTAGTCGCCAATCTTCAAGATACAACCTAAATTTCACTACTAAAACTAGATTAACTAAGTAATTAGTAGATTATTAAGCTAAAACAAGATAAGATTAAGGAATAATTAAGACTAATATAAGAGGGTTTTTCAGATCCAGGGTTCCGCGCCCTTTAATGATACAAGAGGGGGTATATATATGTTTACAAAAGAGGAGAGACGGCCCAGAAACAAATTAGGCCTCCATGGGTGTCATGACCGTGACTTGGTCATCCCGCCTGGGACAGGCTGAGCCTGACTTGGTTTGTCCCGCTCGAGACAACTGCAATTCTTTTTTTCTCTTCCTCTCTCGATCCCTCTCGGGACTATAGTTTTCCTCTAGAGAAGCTTGGCAAAATGCTTCCCTAGAGGAGGACTTCTAGTTCCCGCTAGGGACAAAGGTTTCACTAGAGGAAAAGTACCAAGTCTTCTTCATTCTTCTCAAATTCACTTCCCTAGCCTCGGGAAAGCTTTAGCATGCCAAGTGGGCCCTCCAGGGTGCGTGAGACCGTCTTGGTAATGTCGTGGGACCGTCTTGGGAATGTCGTGGGACCTCGACGTAGCTCATCATCCTCTAGGTCACACAAAACGAGATAAGGATCGCCCCAAATGACGTTTTCCTTACAAAACCAAGATAGAACCAAGAAAAGCGCTAGAGGAAGATAAACACTCAAATACCGCTTATAAGGAGCATCCAAGGCAAGCAAAATGGGTAAAAGTGAAATTAAACTATATAAAATCTCCCCCAGCCAAACCCTTACTCATCCCGAGATCAAAGAATGAACAAAGCTACGACCCTTATTCAAAGTATCTAAACAAACATATCCGACAAGAGGAAATAAACGAGCCTCGCTCCGCCTTTTAAGTTCACAATAAGGCATCCATGAGGTAAGGTGCCTTCTTTCAAGGTAAGTGGGGGCTTGCTCAAAAATTCGACACATCCAAGCATTAAAGCACACAAATCATGATCAGGAAGCATATACAAAAGGAAGGTCACATGCCCCATCCATGTGACCCATCTAGATTATGCACAATTCACAAAGAGTCACTAGTCTCATAAATCATGGAAAATGATTCGGCTCCTAGCGGTGCAAGTCTAATATCGTTTCGTTCCGGCTACTAATTGCTTTGTCAAAAGCGATTGATGGATGATGGAAGTGAGATCCCCGTGGTGTTATTAAACACTTAGGCCAATAGAATTTCACGTCTCCCAACTAGGTAGGAGACAAGGATCGTCCCGTCTCACTATGCAACCAATAGATGTAAATGATCCAAAAATGGGTAAGGAAAGAAGGTATATGAGTTTTTATTGCTTGGATTTTTTATTTTTTATTTTTTATTTCTTTTTGTTTTCTTTCTTTTTGAATTGCATTTTGATATTTGCAATTTTGACATGATAGCACAATATTTTCACTTAGGATATACGGTTGGGACCAACAATAGGAATATCCTCACCGAAGTGACTTTGAGCGCAACATTAAGAAAGTTACCAACTAATTAGGAAATGAAGAATAAATAAATAAAGAAGAACTCTCGAATAAAGGAGAACACTTTGTGACCAATCTTCATTATAAACTCAAGAAAACCCGATTACAAGACTAGATCTATAACTAATTAAAGAGGAATTTGAGGGATTAAACTAATTAAAGGACTAATCTACTCTCTAATGTAATAATAATCTACCCTAATTTCATGAGGTGATATTTAATTGTAAAAGTGTGCCCGATGAAATAAAAACTAAGTCTATTTATACAGGAAAAAAAAGCCCAAAATAACACAAAGCAAGAGCCTTCATTCTGTGTAAAATAACAAGCATCGCCGGCCGGCCTGCCCATCGGCATCGAGCCCATGGCAAGTCTAAACTACACTCATCACTAATCAACCGCTAGCCAGCCACCAGGAGGCCGGTGGACCGTCTGGTAACCACGACAATAATAGTTGCTGGCTTTCGCGCAAGGGATTTCGAGGAGGAAAAAGGGAGGGCCACAAGCCAATCGACCGGCGGCCTGTTGACCGGCTGCGCTCCCCTTGATGTGGGCTTCAAACTTCGACCGCCAATCGGTGGTTAGGTGGTCGGTGGGCCGGCTGGTGGTCGAATCAAGTAGTATGCGTGCATGCAGTTGTATGAAAGTACGAGGAGGATGAAGGTGGCCATCAGCCGGTCTGATGGTGGTCAATGGTGGCTGACGAAGAGAAGGCAAAGATGAGGAGGGGGTCTGGTGGCCGTTTGGGGTGTTGGTCGGCCGGTCGGCTGCCTTCCTTGCTAGCCTTATTTTCTGCCGTCTTCGCTGAAGCCTTGTATCGGTTTCTGATAGCGATAACGTTATCCCACTTCTTTGATTCTCGAGTCATTTCCCGTTCTTTTACTTGAGTTCCTGAAATATATAATTAAAATACCAACTATCGAAATACGAGCAAAATAGTAAAGGAAACAGGTATTAAAGTATATTTTACGCACAAAAAGAAACTTGGGACGGGGTTAAAAAACGGTAAGAATGGGCTATATCACTCTTACTATGCTAATACTCTCAAATCAAATGATTTGGTAAACAATATCAAATTATTGTTTTAATAATATCACACTCTGCTATTAACAATACCATAAATCTTTCTTTATTTGCCATTTTCCAAGCAATTATAAGAAACAATATATATCTTCATAAGTATAACGTGATATTGTTCTAGAAGCATTACCAAACAATATCAAACTTCACGCGTAGCAGTATCACACTTCAGTCGAAACAATATCACATTCATAAGGAACCTTGAAACCCTCCAACTTTTTGTTATTGAGAAACAATATCAAAACTAAGATAAAAATGTCATTGCTGATTCTAAACAATATCACAACAACAATATTAACTTATAACAACTATGTTAGATTACTATCCTCAAAACTACATCAATCAATGTATATTCAATTAATGTTTTATGTCAACACAATCTTAGTACACATTTTAGTTCCTCCCTTTTCCTCCACCTTTACCAATTCTTCTACCCTACCTCTCGCAACACTCTTGTATCGTCTTTTAAATGACTTTATCCCTTGTCATCTGCTCATTTATGTCAGCTAAAACCAATGCAGCTGCAACTTCTGCCCAGTAATAACGCATGTACACTTTTGATTGCAAGTCAGCTTTAAATTTACCTCTCTCATTACCGAATCTTGTGCATCATTAAGTAATTTTCTGATTCGGTCTTGTTTTGTTCCCGACTTTGCCTTTTGAAGCTCACGTTGACAATAACAAGTGTTATTATTCCTACTGCTCTTGGTATAAGCTTGTTCCCGAGGTAGCCACTCGTGCACTCACCCTATAACATTAAACAACATCAACATAACCATGTACGAAAGATCAATCAATCACATACTCATAACAACTTAATTAAAAGGTATCAATCAATCATACCACTATTTCTCTTTATTATCCTCTTTGGCATCTTTTTCAACACAATCTCAACTTCTTGCTTGGCGTTTGTTAAAGCTCATCTTGTTTTGCTAGTTGCCTCATTTTCTCAATTTCTTTGGTAAGAGTATGCGTCAATATCTTTCTTTTTTTCATTCAATGTCGAAATTCATCAGTAAAACAAATTTTGTCAATGGAAATCAAAATGTACATGTTTATTTTTTGTAAAACAAATTCATAATTACATTGTATCACATTTTCTTCTGGTTTAATCTGCCAGTATTACGATGATTGAATATCCTACTAATTTTCACATTCAATATATAATACAAACAACAATATCACATGTTTTTTCCTTAATCATAGCCAACATGAATATCTACATTACCAATTAAATGAATACTAACGCCCAGTTTATAAACTACATTGTCAAGAAAAATCAATTCATAGTATGAAACCCTAATTTCCATAGTTAAACAATATTAAACACTAATTTTTGCAATTAAACAAAAGAACATCTAATTAACAACTACAAAATACAATTGATTATACATAATTAGTTCGAGATGATAATATAATCGACAAAAGAAGGTTTGAAATCATCTATAACTAAGATTTCAACGATTTAAAACAATTATACATCTTGAACATGAAAGTACCAAAATTCACTCCACAATCAGTTTCATATTTTGATGTAAACTTATTTTTAATACATCTAATTCAACATACAAAGAATAATTTCCTACAAAATTAACATTCATAAGCAAATAAATATGTTGCCGTAGTAATCTAGATGTTTTAGGAAAAAAAGAACCTATACCTAAATGAATATTTTAGAGAAATTTAGAAATTATTCAGTTTTAGTGAATAAATTAACGTTGGATGTTGTTCTCAAGTTTAAATTTCACGCAAATAGTGCAGATTTTTAACTAGAATATAGTGTTTGTTACGTTTTTATGAAATCTAGGTGTTTAGAGAGAGAAGCCAAGTTTTGAATCTCAATTTGGGTAATTGGGGCACACGTCATTGAATCTCAATGTTTCAATTTTTTTAGATTCAACGATCTATCTCAAGACTCACAGACTCAAATATTTAGATTGAATCACCATATCCCACCTTTCTCTATATCACCTTTCTCTATATCACTATATGTACATGTCTTTTACTCAAACGTGGCCCTTTTACGGTCCACCCTATAAACATGGTCTTAAAGGCCTCTTTAAACGGCGAGGTGATGAGGTTCAAATGACATAACCTTATCCTTACACGAATAACGTAGAGAGAATGTTTTCAAATGGCTCGATCATGAAAACTACACCTACAACTGTATTGAAGGACCGTTATTCCACATTAAGCCTTAACAAAGAATTATACTAGAAAACAGTTTTAATCAAGGTACTCTGGGTAATGATTCAGTCTCTCTTCTACATATTCCAAGCAACATAACATACCTACAACTGTTAATGGATTAATATTATCTTACAATTCGACAAAATCAAAGGATGCCAAAACCTAGCCTGAGAGGATCGCGAAAACTGTTGATCTAAGTTGCATCTTTCTCGACCCTGGTTTCTTCACCTATATGTCTAACTGCTCGAGGTTGATAATATTAGCTGCATTCTTTATGAGCTCCTTCCTAACATCCACCTGAAATCATTCAAGAGCAAGTTGGTTTAGCTATAGCTTTTAAGTAGAAAGCGCAATAGAGTTCAACTTCTGCTCAAATCTTACTCGAGCGCCCATGAGCGAGGACAAGACGACGTTTGCTTGAGCTGCATCTTCTACCGTCATTCGTTTGAGCATTCGAGACTCGGGGTTTAGAGTGGTCTCCCATAGCTGGAGTGGCATCATTTCACCCAATCCTGTAAAAGAAAAGATGCAAAATGATTAGCATTGGGTTGTCGTAGTTTATCTCCATGTTGTCTATGTAAAGCTGTTTATGGTTACATTATCAGATTATCCAGAATAAGACGGTTACAAGCATATGGGAAGTGCCTAGAAAATATGCCCAGCAAGTTATCAACCGGTAAGAGTATTTAATTTTAAGCATTACTTTCACCAGATAAATGTACAGATTCAAACATATTTTCGTTTAGTTTGGTTTATTAACTACTTTTGTATTATATTATATCTACCATAAGTTGTAACTTGTGTATATTGAGCGAAAAATATGATTAGTTAACATAAAAGTCAAATGCAACCAATAAAATGAGATGGAAAAGTAATGATTACATAGTTACTTGATACTATACCAACTTATAACATGTAAGACTGGTTGCTAATTTACCTTTGAATCTTTGAATGTTGTATGAAGCATTTGAAGGGAATGTACTTTCGATCTTTTTCAGTTCAGCTTCGTTATAACAATAATAAGCATGTTTTCCCCGTTCAACCTATGATAAAGGCGAGTAAAATGAGATCACCAAACGATCTAGTATAAAAGAGGTAAAAAGGCTTGAACAATGGAGCAATGTGCCAAAGGAACAAGATAGAGCACCTTATACAGTGGAGGAACGCCAACATATATGCAGCCCTCATCAAACAAAGCTCTCTGCAACCAACCAGTAAATTAAACTTTGATACGATCATACACAAGTCTCAATGTATTTTAAACCGTTTATTTTTCTTATATTCACTTAACTTTTTTGAAAAATCTCTTTCTCGTAGTCTTAGAACGTGTCTTTTCTTTTGTCTTAATTGTGATGGTTTCTCTCATTTTAATAATTTTAGACTATGATTCATCATGTCGACTAGACCTGGCAAACGGGTCAACCTAGTCGAGTTCAGGTCGAGTCATTTTCGGGTTTTCAAGAATTCGGGTCAGACCGAGTCATATCAAGTCCATTATTATCAAGTTATTTAGGAATAATAGTCTGTTTGCAACAATAAACATTCGGGTCAGGTCATATTGGTTCGGGCCGATTTGGGTTACGAGTTATATTTGGCTCCTCGGTTCACGTGTCTGGTCAGGTCATTTGGACTGTGTCAATTTTGCCACGTCTAAATTGTCAAACCAAATTGTTTTTAGACTAAGTTGGTTGATGTACTAGCTTACAAAACTAGATCTCGCAAATGCGTCATTCGGGTTGAGTCCGGGTCCGAACATCATGGTTGGGGCAATTTTGGATGAGCTATTAACAGGCAATTTCCGATTAGTAGTTATGAGGTTAATCAGGTCAATATTTGAGTCTTTTTTAAGCTCTTTTGAATTGGGTCATTGTCGAGTTTTTCCGGATTAGATCATTTATTTTATTTTGTTCTTTTCAGGCTTTTGTAAGGTCATTCAGGCCGAGCCAGCCTTGCTAGGTCTATACACAAAACTCAGGTGAAACTTATCGTACCTGATATCTGTAGAAAAATGTCAGTAATAGAGTTCTAATATGAGCACCATCAACATCAGCATCCGTCAAGATGATAATCTTATGATAGCGCAAATCATCCTTCTTAAACTCCTCACCCTGTCAAAAACTAAGACCAGTAAGCCTATAGTGGGCGATCATATTATAAAGGTTAAATTAGATAAAAACATGAGTTATACCTTCACTCCAAGTCCCAAAGCAAGAATTAAATTTTGGATTTCTTCATTCTTATACATTGCTGCATCATCCCTCCTCTCAACATTAAGAATTTTACCCCTCAAGGGA
The DNA here is from genome assembly GCA_022085475.1 of Heliosperma pusillum. Lineage (NCBI taxonomy): Eukaryota > Viridiplantae > Streptophyta > Magnoliopsida > Caryophyllales > Caryophyllaceae > Heliosperma > Heliosperma pusillum. Next base: position 15,938 of record JAIUZE010005271.1, read on the forward strand.
AGGATTGCCTTGCAATAACATGTTCAAAGGAAAACATTACTTGACTAGTTTTATTTCAAGAAGTTGAAGATTTACAAGACAATGATTACTGTTAGAATATGCAAACGGGTCGGGCCACACCCAAACGGAGGAGAGACGGTCCACTTTACAACACAAGGGAGGTTCATCCTAAAACCAATTGGCAATAGGAGGAGTAGCTCACTTGGTTATAAAGTGATAACATCTCTCTTTCTCCAACAATGTGGGACAACTCACGTGTGGGTTTTTATATTCCAACACGCCCCCTCACATGTGAGGTCCCATCGAAACCCAGGGCGAAACCATGGGAGCGCACCGGTGTGGGAATTAACAAATCCTCAAAGACGCCCTCCACCGGTGGCATAATTTGGGCCCAGTTTAAATTCGAAACCCAGGACAAAACCTTGGGCTCTGATACCATGTTAGAATATGCAAACGGGTCGGGTCACACCCAAACGGAGGAGAGACGGTCCACTTTACAACACAAGGGAGGTTCATCCTAAAACCAATTGGCAATAGGAGGAGTAGCCCACTTGGTTATAAAGTGATAACATCTCTCTTTCTCCAACAATGTGGGACAACTCACATGTGGGTTTTTATATTCCAACAATTACCAATGATTACCCACTTTACAAGAAAGTAAACAACTGAATCAGTAATGCAAAAGAAAACCTGAAAGCGTCTATCTCGGCCTTGTTTTGCACTTCCACCAGCTGAATCTCCCTCGACAATAAATATCTCTGACAACAAAATTCAAGCACGGCATAAGTTTTATGTAAATTTCTCAATTAAAGGACATCTAGCTAAAACTTAAAGGCACACTTAATGGTCGGTTATTTTAAATATGATTTCTATAAGGGTCGATGTAACATTAGTAAAAAAAAACTGGGGTGTTCTATTTTATTGTGTGCGTATGTGTGTAAGATACTACATTTCCCTCCCTCCAATACCCAACAATCAAACATAAAACATCCACATAGAAAAACATGCTAAATCTAGGCCACTTCAGAACATCTACTCTCCAATCACAAAAAAGGGATATTCTACACAACATCCCTATATTTTTTTTGTTTTCTAAGGTATACCCCTACGATTGAAAAAAAGAAATTGAACAGCCATAAATCTTGGCCAGACGTTCCGAAAGCTGTGATTTTTATTCAAACCGAAGATCTTGTAAATACGATTAATTTGGAAAAAAATATCATCGCTTTCAAAACTCGCAACCAAAAGATATAATCAGAGAAAGTTTATTCGATTAAAAAAGATTGACTAGCCATAACAATTGTCACTAGTTCAGAAAGTAGCGATTTTGTTTTCCAAACCGAGATCTCTTAAAAGACGATATATTTGAAAAAAAAATGTCGCTTTGGGAACTCGTGACCATGATTTATAGCTCGTCAAAGTTTTTTTGTTCAAAGGGAGGTATTCACCTTAGAAAACTAATATAGGGGGACCGGACCATGTAGAATATCCCAGAAAAAAGTATATCTTGAATACTGAAACCCATAGTTCTACTCATGTTATTAGAAAATACCCTGTTAACTAGGGTCCAACATACCTCACTTTAAATTTTCATTTTTAATAGTCACATTATATTAGAGTACAATACAACTATCGGGAACCCACCACTAATGGTGCACACTCTGAAATATTTGAGACAGCTTAATGTTGCAAGGGCAAAATGCACAAGGGATTCAATAAAGGCCCGCTATGATGAAGATGGAAGCAATGCAAACGAATGGCTAATGAGCAGATAAGCAGAAACATAATCATTCTTCGTCTAATAAGTGATGTTTATAGCAAACTAGTAACTTATTAGCAGTACTCTTTTGAAATAATGCATGATACTGATTTGTCATTTGTCACGGACTACATATACATTCACATACAATTAAGTTAGCTAAATGCCTTCTATCTTCCTTGTTTCTAGGGAAAGGAGGAAAATGTCTAATGCTCCCTCCAGTTTTTCCTTCCCATGGCTTTCTTCCCACTTTTTAATGAACTCGGTCAATTGACCAATCTACCCTCTCCTCACCAACACGCTTCTCCCACAGTCCCACCTCAACCTAAGCTTAGCTTTCCTCTCCCCTGACACTTAATTTAAAAAAGCGCGTTTCGAGTGCGTCTAAGGCGTGTCTTGGGTGAGGCACTAGTCAAAATTATGCCATTTCCATATCTTTTTCATCTAGATCTTTAATTATGCCATTTCTTTTCCCCATTATTCCTAACTTTGACTCCTTTACATGTTAAACAGCATGAAAACTCCTAAAAAGGGTATTGTTGTTCAAAGTTTTATTTGGACTATACAAATTTGTAACTAAAAATAGGGCGCTCACGTCCAAAAGCCATGAGCCTTTGCCTTGTACTTTGTGCCTCATCGTCTCGGCCTCTTAGCGCTACGTGCCCCTTCAAACTAAGCCCTGACTTCCACCCTCTCCCACACCAACCCCCCTACTCTCACATCAACCCCATAAGCACCAATTTCTGACCTACAACCTTCACCCCCCCCCCCCCCCCCCACACACCCACACACACACCCACACACCCACACCCACACATCATGATCTATGGTCTATGACCTACCACCATCCATAACTTATGAACCACCTCCCACGCTCATCCAGGAAACACAACCACCCACAACCCACACCCCTTAAAACAGCAGATCTGTTTGTTGAATCTCTATGGAGAAGATAGATAGGGTGAGGTAGCCGGAGATGTAGAAGTCGCAGATCCACTCGTCAAAGGAGATGGTGCTAGGTGGTCTAAGGAGGGTTGGCGAGGGTTGCTGTTGAGAGAGGTTGGCAGAAAAAGGTGTCGAAAAGGGGTGGTGGTCAGCAGGTGGAAAAGGTGGGAGTTCAATTGCAAGGTCCTGTTGGACAGGTGGGAGTCATGTTGTGATGGTGGACACATGATGCTGGGTGGTGGGCAGTTGTGTTGAAGAGGAAGAGGAGAGAGGTACGGAAAGAGAAGTCGGAATTTTTGCAAGTACAGGAAAGTTTTTAGGACAATCTGAGAAAAACTATAAAAAAAAGTTGTCAAGAAAGAACTGAAGGCAATTCTATTGTAAAGGTGTTAGCGACATTTTAGATCCAAATATTGGCCATACTTGGAATTAAGGCAATTCTAGTGAACCAAAAACTGATCGATACAAAAAATAAAAAAAAATAAAAAAAAAATAGGAGGGAGTACAGAATAGGCAAAATAGCAATTTGAAAACCCTAAAAAAATGTGAGGATAGGTAACAAGGTATACCAGCTTCCTCGGGATTAGTAGCAGAGCAATCAGCAAGTTTTCCAGGAAGAGAAGACGACCTGAGGACACTCTTTTGCCTCACTAGTTCCCTTGCCCTTTTTGCCGCCAGAGCAGCCTAATCGAAATTAAGAAAGCCTTGTCATTAAGTAATGCACACAGCAAAATACAAAATGATTTTTTGTTACAGTAAGTAGAACAGATTCTGAAATGAAATTTTTACCTTCAAAGCATTCAAAGCCTTTGAAAGGATGGAATCTAGTACATCAGGATGCAACTCTAAATATTCCGTAATATACTCCTGTACGCATTGGTCAACCACCCTGCGCACCTCTGGATTCCCTAGTCTTGTCTATTGTATCATTGATTATTACAAGATCACTTGTCAAAATTCAACGCTACCTTGAAAATGCATACTGCAATTGGCTAAAAGTACATTAGAAAAGGAGAAGGAAAGTACCTTTGTTTGTCCTTCAAACTCAGGATTTGGTACTTTAACGGAAACGACACAGGTCAATCCCTCTCTGATGTGCTCACCACTTAGAGTCAAGTCCTTATCCTGGAACCAGAATTGCGCTTTTAAATGACTTCACAAAGGCCTCTCATTTTCAAAGACAAAGTTTTGCTCTTCCCCCCATAATGTAAACAACAATTGTATTGAAACTTATGCACGGTATGAGGTGGGATATACGTGCTCTTACCCTTGTGAGGCTGCTTCCCAATAACTCATAATGAAAATTATGTCAATAATTGTATTGAAACATAAGCACGGCAAGTTTAGTGAGTCATTTGATGACCAAAGGAATTTAAAAGAAAATAGCAATGAATATGGATGGGTGGAGGGAGAACACCACCCTTTGAAAAATGATTCTCAGCTTTCCACCTCTCACAACAGTTGCAGCAAAAAAATGAAAAGAAACAAGCAATGAGCATTGATGAGCGTAATAATAAGCTAAATATTTTTTTCTACTGGAGGGAAGTCCACCTTGTTAGCCTTTGATTTCTTTGCCAAACTGTTCAATGTTCTAGTCAAGGAAGCCTTGAAACCATCAATGTGTGTACCACCATCAACTGTGCGTATGCTATTGGCATATCCCAAGATTGTATCTGAATATGCATCAGAACACCTGAAAACCGTCAAAACAAAATTAGTAGATATAATTCCTCAATTATGTAAAGTACAAAAAGTTTGTAGATCGTTTTATTCTAAACATTGTGAAAGGAGAGGATAGTTCATTTAATGCTACTCCAAATATCAGAATTAGATAATACGAAGTAGCACATTACTCAAAAGCAACCAGAGTAATGTAGAATACAATATCACCCAAGGTACGCATAAATGGCAGACTAGTTTAAGATAGAATGCAGATGATAAAAACCCTACCACTGCAAAGCTACGTCAATGGTGATACTATCCATATCCTTTTGAAATGCAACGACATCATGTATAGGATTCTGGAGAACATCCATGTAAAATTAGCAAGTCAAATTCAATAAACTGAGGTAAAGCTGGAATTCAAAAAATTAAATTGATAGAATGATCGTGAGAAAAAAAAAATTGCACCTTGTCAGTGTTTAGCCATTTCACATATTCAACCAATCCACCAGCATAGTAATATTCATTGTACAAGTTGTGCTCTGGGTCTTCAGCCTCTTTGCTAAGAGCAATGGTAAGCTGCATGCAGCATAGAATATAATGAAATCACATTGTATCACCATAATAATATAAGACTCAATGCCAGGACATGATCAGTGGCTCGCCTTTGGATTCAGAAAAGCGAGCTCCCTGATCCTTCCAGCAATTGTATCATAGTCAAACTCAATGTCAGTTGTAAATACTGCAAATCCATGGTTAGGCCAGAAATAATATACATTAGCTATGAAAGGATGGAAGAAATTTGGAAAAAGGAAGGCACCATGCAACGAAAGGCAACACATAGAGGCATAAGGCTTGTTTGGATGAAAGGATTTGGAGGGAAAGGAAAGGCGGGGAGTAGGGGATTTAAAATCCCTTGTTTGGATAACAAATAAGAGTGGATCCCCATGGATGGAAAGGATTTGGAGAGATCTATTGTCCCTCCTCCAACGCAAATCAAAATTCCTCCATCATAGGAAAAATTTGGAGGAAAATTGTATCCAAACAACCATACCCCTTCTCCCTCCTCTTCTCTCCCCTCCCCTTCCTTTACCCCTATCCCCCTATCCCCCTTCCCTTCCTTTCCCTCCTATTTTGTATTCCAAACAAGCCCATAGTGCAAAGAGTCCAGCGACAAAGTGTTACTTGCCTTCTTTATCAGGCCAGAACCTAATACATGTACCCTGGCGATCTTCGGATTCAGGAGAGAGCACATGACATGACAGCTCCGACAAAGGCTTTCCACGGGCATAAATCTGCTTGTACTCAAATCCATCTCGCCAAACAGTTACTTCCAGTGCCTGTAATACACAAGACGATCTTCAAACACTCTCAAAAGAAAAAGGACTAGCGACACTTAATGGTAGGAACATTTCACAGCTAACACAGTACTCCCTCAGAATGACAAATACCTTTCGTTCTTAAGAATGACACATTTAAGGGAAACCAATAAAAATTAAATGATGTAAAAGCAGAAGAGGGATAATTATACAAAAGACGACCCAAAAAGTAACCCTGAAAATGCTGCAGGAGTGCAAGTGAACAAATTTTATCTTTAAAATTTACATTTCAGAAGTGACGCACACAAATAAAATAGAAGGTACATCAAACAACCAAGCAAGGGAAAAGGGTTGTGAACTGGAGGGGGAATAAGTCGTGCTAAAAATTTCAATAGCTGGCAACAACAGAGATGATGCTGGGGATAATAAGAGACTCCATTCACAAGTACTCAACAGTAAGTTAAGTGCCCATTGATACAAAACAGACCCATAAGTCAATGTTTAAGAGAACTGCCTATGTGTCCAACTGTGGAACATACTATCATAGTAGAGACAAATCATTTGAAAGGGAACCACGAGATAGAGCTACGTTTTGCATCTTAATTATGTGAAATCCTAGCAAGATACAAGGCCTGCAATGTAACCATGTCTGGAGATATCACCACTTTATCCGTTTTAAACTACAACTTCCAACCGTTCAATGGTAAAACATAGAAGATATGTTGTATCATTTGTTCGATTCAGTTAAGAAAACGGGTTCAAACTCGCGGAAACAAATGAACTCCGCTTTATTTTAGACGATTCGGTTCAGGGATCAGCCGATTGAATCTGAAGTCTGAACCATGGATCAGTTCGTCAAAGTATAAATCTTTGCCTCCTTCCATTGTCAGATAATGCACATCCTTATAACATATATTTCTTGGATAAAAAAGCTGGTGGAGAGGCGCACAAGTTCCTAGGAAAAAATAATCAAATACTTAGGATCAGTACCTACCTCAGATAATGCATTAACGACTGATAGACCGACACCATGTAATCCTCCGGATACACTATAACCACTACTAGAACCACCAAATTTGCCACCTGCATGTAAAACCTGCATCATTCAACAACAGAAGAAATGATTACTGCTTGCCCTACAAGACAAATCCTTCCTCACCAAACTTGATAATCTGTAAGCAAGAATATGATAGTATTAAATATAAGTCTAACGAAAGGTATTACTGTTAAGACGGTCTCCAGAGAAGATTTATTTGTTGCAGGATGAACGTCAGTAGGAATCTGCAAAATAAAAAGGGATAACAACAGAAAAGAAAGTTTATCATAATTCAATTTTAAGAAATACATTGGAACAGCTTTTAGGCACTACACATGCTTATACATAAAAAAATAGCTTGAACAGCGTAGGATTCTTAGCTATATTACGCACAAGACTTGGTAAGAGATAGTCAAACTCATAGTTTCAATGTTTCGACGACCACAGCAATAATGATCAATAAACTAGTTTTCCGCTCCATCCACTTAATTGGAATCACTAAGTTTTCCAATATATGAGCGGAAATTTTGTAAAAATGTAGTTAATTCAAATGAAAGGAAGGAGCACTCATTAAGACACACGTAGAGCGGACAATAATTTGCGGAGTAGAAAGAAAGAAAAGTAGAGTAAATAAATATGGAAGTTTTCCACTGAATGATGAAGCCATTGTATTAAATATGGGCCACGACATCAAATTGCAGCCGAGTTATAAGGGTTTTGACGGTAACTTCAACATTATTTTGTGGCATTATAGGTCACCGGTTTTATGGCACAGCAACAGATCAGGCCTTGACAATATCACAGATTGGGCCAAAACCTATTGCAGTGAGTGAGGCTATTGTCATGTCACCTTCTATCAGTCATTATGGGTATTGCAGGAAACCAGAACAGCCAGCCTTATGCTATGCTTTGTTCGGTTTCTCATGCATGCTAAATTTAAACATGCGAAGCTCAAAGTAACAGAAGCAATAATGCACTTGAGAATAAGAAAGGGCTAACCAATTCACTCGAAGGAGATAGCATGACCAAACAAACTATTGTCAAAGTCGTCAAAAGAAAAGAAAAAAAAAACTAACTAACTAGAGAAATAAATGCACAGCCTGTGTTACTTACCCCACGTCCATTATCAGTAATGCTGACAGAATTATCAGCCAGAAGCACAACATCTACCTTTGTAGCAAATCCTGCTTGTGCCTCGTCAACAGCGTTATCCAAAATTTCATAAACCTAAAAGATACCACAATAGAGTCTATTTGAGCCTGATTTGGTTCTCCAATCATATCATAGAACCTAGCAATTCAGCTAGAAAAGCTAGCATGTAAACAAAAGACCCACATACCAGATGATGCAAGCCACGAGGCCCTGTGCTACCAATATACATTCCCGGCCTTTTTCTAACTGGATCTAAGCCCTCCAACACCTGCGTTAATAATACATGTGCAAGCATAAACATTACGTAGTACTTTATAACTAATGTAGCTTCATAAAGCAAGCAAGCAAGCAAAATAGTCTCCGCAACTAGCTATACACACAGTGAAGTTGGTCGACTTATCAAGATTAGCAATTAATAACGATGTTATTGTTGCAATGTTGCTTGGAACTACAAGATGTACGAAGTGGATATTCAAAATTTGACACACACACACACAACTATACAAGTATACTCCTTTGATTCTCTGCCTTATGTTTAATGCTATAAAGGAAAGCATTTTCTCCAAACTCAAATATGAAGTGAAGCAAATCAACAGCAAATCAACAGATTTTCTGAAGAACAACTGTCAAAAGACGTGTGAACCCGATTGTGGGCTATTTGAAGTGTTAAAGAACAGTGAACGAGAAACATATTCAAAACTATAGGACATGGAACATCTCAAAAGTCATGATACATTGAGCACACAAGATTAAGTGAAAGTTTAAACACAGTCCACAATAGCCACTAGATTAGCGCAAGTCATCAGCACGGCTAGTAGTTATCCAAGGATGTTTCAGTAAATACCGAATTTTTTCAAGCACAATGTAAGAAAAAGGCTTAGTATAAGACAAGTAAACATTTTGAAGTTTGAACATGATACTGTAATAATTAACTTGCAATAAATACATAATATTACAATTTACATGCCAGATAAAAATAGAGAGCTCAGGCATCACCTGAATTTGCTCGGACCCATAAGCCTTGCTACCCTGAGAAGGCTCAGCAGCAGTGCTATAGGACATAAATGCTCTTGGAGACGCTACATTTCGTATCAATGGTTCACTCGAAACCCTCTTCAGGGTAGTATAGTTTACCCTACAACCCAGAATTTGCAGCAAAAATATTTAAATAATCTCGCCAATTTAACTCTGTATTCGTCAAAATAATTAGCAAGACCCTATATTGTGGCTCCTATGCTGTTCCATCATAGGAGAGACGGACCACTTGACAACACAATGGATGTTCCATCCTAAAACCAATTGGCAATAGGAGAGAGTAGCCCACTTCGTTATGAATTTTCGTTATAAAGTAGTACAATCTCTCTTTCTCCAACTATAGGTGAGACACTCACATGTAGGATTATACTCCAACATACTCAATGAACAAGTAGAACTGCACAGTACCATAAAAATGTTTAATTTTAAAAAAAAACGTATTAACAAATGAGAAGCTCATAAAACCAATAAAAGTTAAATTAAATTACAGAAAAGGGTAAAGATTAAAACTTTGAAGAGATATGAGTATTGTACAAAATACCCACCATATAAAATCACTTCATTAAACATAAAAACCCATCAATTTAACTTTCTCTTCAACAGTAATGCAACAACAACAGCAACAAAAAGAAAAAAAGAAAAAAAAAACCTGTGAGATAGGGGAAGGAGAGAGAAAGAGGAAGAGAGAGAAGGAGGAGGAGAAGAAGGGTATGAGTGTAAAGAAGGAGATGAAGAGAGGAAACGTAGAGAAGAAGAAGAAGAAGCCATGAAACGTTTGAGAGTAAAGTAGCGATTTAGTTTGGGAAAGAGAAGCGCCATTCTAAGTTCTAACAACTCTCTTTCATACGAACACTTGAAAACGACTTGTATATTTGCTTGTGTATGTATGGCTGTTAAAACCCTCTTGTGTTTGCTGTTAAAATTTAAAACCTTGTTAAAGGATAATATGAACCCTGGGGGAGATAGAGAGAGAGAGAGAGCAAGGAAAGGCAGTGAAAATCAAAATGAAGAAAAATGGGGGTAAAAGTAGTCCGGGTTACCGGTCAACCCGATTCACTCTGGGTCGAATTTTGAATGTATCGTGTAGCGGGATTATTTAGGATTTCAATTTTCAAGTGTGTTTTGATGATGTTTTGTTATCGGCTCATTTCTATCATTATCATTATATTTATTAAAGCAAAAGGCATAAAAGTAGTTGCAAATCAATTACAATTATGTGCATCCATCGTATAAATACTGTATATTATAATGTATAAATACTTTATAATATAATGTATATTATCTATACCCTTTTAAAATGGAGGAGTTTAAAACACTATGCTTATGAAAAGTCTTTTCTATTCCTCCCTCAAGTGTCCATCTCTCTTTCATCTCTGCCCTCCATTCTTCTTGAGTCCCCTCACCTATATGTCGTGCTCCAGTTAAACCCCATTTTATGTAATCAGATCTCATCTCCCTCACCAAATTCTCGACGCCCTACTCACCAAATTATTACTGGCTTACTGCCCTTCTTACATGCATCTCACCAAATTTTCACTGCCCTTCTTACATGCATGGCTCCTACTCATATCTAGCGATTTCTGGTTTACTGTTCGGTGCGCACTTTGTCACTATGGATGGTACCTGGTTTTTTTGGCGCAGATCTACCACCCTTATTGGCGTTGTGGTCACAGGTATTTTCGTTTCACTGTGGTCACAAGTTACTCAGTATAATTAGCGGTATCAATTCCCTTTATATATTATATATTATATATTCGGTAATGTTTGTATTCCTGGGGTTTGGTGGGTGATTGACCGGTTTTTCTTTGTGTAATTATCCAGTATGATTAGTGGTCTTGATTTCTTTTTATTGGTGCATCTGTGAGTGTTGCTTTCCCGGAGCCCCATGGGAGGTGCATTCTATCCCGGTTGGTGATGTCTTTGTTTATCGCTCTATTATGTATTCGGTAGTGGTTGTATTCCTGGGGTTTGATGTGTTGTTGCTTGGGTTGGGATGTGTGTTTGCTTGGGTTTGGCCGTGACTTTGTTTCTTTATTTTACCTCATCCTTGTCGTGTTGGTCTCATGTGTAATCGCCTTATATTCAGCCTGTTTTCTATGAGGTGATATGTGAATGCTTGGGTAATCTTTTGCCCTTACGTTTCCTAACCACTTGTCTTCTTTCCCAGGTTGTTGTCTCTGGGTCTTGAGGTCTGCTTCTTTGCCTGCATAATGTGGTTCAGGCGGGGTTTCGTTACCGTTACGTTGGAAACCTGCTTTTCTTATTACCACCAAGCCTCTTTTTGTATATATTGTAAGTGATACGGTGCTTTCTTTTGCCCTTTTTCTTCCTCTTGTTTGCCTTTGTGGCCTGCTATCTAATTTTACTTATTCTTCGTTGTCATTCTCTAATTACCTTAACTCCTTTTATTATTGTTTTTCCTGGGGTTCGATTCTGTACTTGCATGTTGTGGTTGGAGCGTCGCCTTAGTGATTAGTATATTTGCCGCGTGTTCGCGGATCATTAGCGTGCTCTTGCTGATTGTTCTTGTAAGTGCTCGAGATCTTGTTTGTGCACTGCTGTCTTTCATCCCTTGCTTCTTGTTTTGCGCTCTTGTTTAGATTTGTTTGGTTCGGTTACTCTTTTTGGGTGTTATAGTTGCCTCGCCAGCGGTGTCGGTAATTGAATTTAGGGCCTCAGATGGTTGGTTGTGAGTGAGGGATATATCATTTTAGGGGGTATTCATGGTTACTTTGTGACACCCTCAAATTTGCGGAAAGAAAAAAAATAATTTAACTAAATAAAATATGAGAATACATAACGAAGGTGTCATAAATAAAAAGGTTCATTACAAAATGGAAATAATATTATACAAAAGAAATATACAAGACGGGAGACATATCTCCCGTATAAATACGGAAATAAAAGAGTGTATAATAATATACAATCTAAGAACCGAATATAGGTCCAAGGTAAATACTTCGCTCGCTAGCTCGTCAATGTACCCCAAATATGCATCACCACCTGTTCGACCGCATTAAATATAAACACGGAAGCCACAGTCAGTGGGGAGTAACTCCGAGTTCTCCCAGCCACGAAATGTCGAGTTTAATTAAACATGAATAACATAAAAGCAATGTATATGGAAAATACAAAACTTTAACATAAACAATATGCTTTTCATGTTATGAAACAATTAACTAACATATAACCTAGCATATGAAAGCTATCATGTGAATCCGATAATAAACTATAACACGAGGTAGGGAAGCTGGTATGCTAGCTCAGAGGTTACCCTGTAACATGGCCATGATACACTCAAACCCTAATCAACACGTAATCATGTGAATCAGTTAACAATCGGTAATCCAAACTCTATCAATCTTAGCCGGCTTGCATCTCACCTTCTAAAACTCATAGAATCATACAAACATGAAAGACCAATACGTCTACAAACAGGCATAAGTTCCTAGTACAGTCAATAGTCGACTTCTGTAACTCGAGGCTATACCACAAGGTAGGAAAACATCCTAGTCCTAGACTGATCAGACCTAGCGACAACAGCTATTCCATTCCCCGTCCCAGACATAACCGTACATGAGAAACTCTAACTAGGTCGACCCCCTAAGCAGAGATGGCTAGTATTAAGCTGCTCCATTCCCAAGTGGGACTCTTAGGCAGCCATGCCCCGACTTGGAGTAAGCCCCCCAGGCCTGACACAAAGCTATCACGCATGAACATATACTCGTTAAAGACAGTACCTGCCTATCAATGTCATGGTCCAAGCTACTCATTTAGAATTAGAATGGTCAAGACGCCATATCTCCATAATTCTCTATGGGTACTTAGTCAACACGACACCAACCATATAAACAAACAGTCACGGGAACACATCCTATCAGGTGACTAATTGCATATGAATAATAATCAATTATCATATCGCCTCATATCTACTAAGGCTAATTCATTAATTAAATACAACCTTACTTGAAGACAAATCCCCAACCCGAGTCCCGCGACGGGTCATCAGTCAAAACGGGGCTGACTAGATCTTAGTTTGACCAAACGCTAGAAACGAGTCTTTATCACCTAAGACATACAATCAACCTTTCATTACAGGTTATTTAAATTAAAACTTCTAACATGTGAATTATTTAATCTTACTAAAACCAGCTTGACTTAAAGGATATCAAATTCAACTACAATCTCGTATTATAATTTCTAACATGTGAGAAATAATAATTTTATGAAAAACCTTTTTAATTAAATAATTTACTTATTAACATTTCCCACTTGCTAAATATTACAAAACACGATAAAATGGCAATAACTCAAAAACTGTCACAAGACCAAGGGAGGGACCCACGGCCTGATTTGGGCCGGACTTCACATGGGCCTGGACTGGGCCCACGGCTGATTTGGGCTGTTTTGGCTATTTTTATCGACTTTACTAAAACTGTTTCCTAATATTTCCCGCATGCTTTAACATAATTAAAACCCGTCAAAACAACAATAAAACAAACAAGTATCGACACAACCCAAAGACCAAAACCCCGGACCAACCATGGACCAACCCAGACCGGCCTGGACCGGGCCTGAACCGGCCTGAACCGGCCTGAACCGGCCTGGTTTGGGCTGGTTTACACGGCCACCCTACACGGTTTCAACAACCACCAATCCAAATTAATTCTAACATGATTTTAATTAACAACAACCATTTTAAACATCCAATTCAACCATCATCATACAAAAATCATTATTATGAACAATCATCCAAATTCATCAAGAACACTAACATATTAAAAAAATACCATACAACATGAAAATCATAACCACTTATCATGTTACTAGTAAAAATCCATAAATCATAATAACATGAACAAAAACGAAAGATGAACCAAAAACAAAAGAAACAAAAGCTATGTAACATTAATTCGTCGAGTAACTCGGAATCGTTACCTTAGCTAGAAAAATCAATTAGCACCAAAATAAGAAGTATAAACTAAGAAACCCGTCTTCTAATCTTCCCTAATATATACGAGTCACCAAACTCGTCTTCAAAATCTTCCCCTATAAGAAATGACAAGAAAAACATTATTAGAAGTAAAAATAGATTTTCCATAATTAAAGTGTTGAAAACGATTTTGTCGGAATTGAAAATAAAACGTACTTGAAGATGGAGAGCGAAGAGGAGATTCTAGAAATATAAGTTAGGACGGATTTAATTAAGAAATGAATGTTTTATGATGATTTTGCTCAAGAACGACGAAGAACGGATGAAGAACGACGAAGAACGCTCAAGAACGATTAAAGAAAGTGTTAATTAGATCTTAATTTGATTTATTGTAAAAAGAAAAGTTGTTAGTGAGTAATGTGGTGAGTGAGCCGTGTGTTTATAGAGAAAATCATGAGTCGGGTTTTGAAATTGTTGTTACGGAATTTACTCGGGTTTTATTATTATAATAAGATAATTAATTAAATATTAAGTTAATTAAATTAAATATCTAGATATTATGTTATATTAATGAAAAGAAATGAAAATATCTAGCCCTATTAGAGGAAGAGGAGCCGTGTGGCTTGGGTGATTGTCGGGTCTGTTTTGTATACGGTTTGCGTAATTTTCGTTGACGGATCGATAAAGTAATAAATATCTTAGATATTATTATTAGTTTAATCATATTAATTCAAAATATCTAAAGTGAGTGGAAAAAAGTGACATGGGCGTGTGACTCATGCCAAAGTCGAGTTTCGGGTTTGTTTCGGGATTTACGATGACTCGGGAATAGTTAAATGATGATCGGGTTTAAACCGTAAAACCTTATTATAAATTCCGAATAAATTCAAAATAATTTTATTAAATTATCATAAATTCTAATAAATCTAAATAAAAATAAATAAATTAAATATTATTTTTTTAAATAAAATTTCGGTCTTCAAACTTACAAGGCGAGTCGGGAAAGTCAACGAAAGTCAAAGTCGACTTAAAAGTCAAGAAAAGTCAAAGATGACTTAAAAGTCAAGAAAAGTTTATGACGACTTAAAAGTCAAGAAAAGTCAATGACGACTTTAAAAAGTCAAGAAAAGTCAAAGACGACTTAAAAGTCAAGAAAAGTCAAAGATGACTAAAAACGGGATTTTCATGAAATCTCTCAGAAATTCCAAATACGAACTCGGAATTTCAAAATACGACTCGAAACAATAAATTCTATTTTAAAAACTTAACCTTGCTGAAAAGTATCCTTAAGAAATTTTACTAGAAAAATTGGGTACTTTTCGGGTTGTTACATACTTATTCCAGTGGGGCGTACATATCTGAAATTGAAGTGGGGCTGGTTTGCTTATAGGGCTCCTTTCACTTATGTATTGTTGAATGGCTTGCAAGTTTCAGACTATTATAAAATGCTCGATTAGTGTGACCTAGCATGCAATAAATTAGTGTTCCACATACTTTTTTCCCTTAGTTGGTCATCTATATCCGCCTTTGTGGTACATGTTAAGTTTGGCCTTGTGCATTGGTTTGGTGTGGTGTATGGAAGCATGAATCATAATGCCCTATGAAATTTTGGTTGTTAGGCGGAATGAGGCTGTTGTTTAGTTTTAATGTGAATGGGTTGCTTTCTTGTTTAGGTTACCTCAGTTGCCCATTTGTCGTAGATCTTCCCCTTGTATGTACCCCGTATCGTAATCTACACACAATTGGTCCCAAGTACACAATAGCACCCCGCACAATAGTGGTTGTGCAGCAGGAGCTCACCCAAGGGGCCTTGATGATCAAGCCACAAGCCAGACAAGCATGACCCCAAGACCCCCTCAGATGGAAGCTCGAGTCACAAGGTCCAAACAACAAGCCATGACAAGCCAAATTCAAGCCAGGCCAAGGCAAGTCATTGAGGAAGATAGTTCAGGGCTCACCAAGCCATGCCACGTTCTAACTCAGTCCACATTCTCCACACAAACCAGAAACAATGTCAATCAGAGCTCAGCAGACCCATTAGCAAACCCAGCACCAAGGAGGTACACCAGAGCATCCCAGCCACCCCCACCATGGCCTACCATCAAGCCAGCTCATTGATCAACAAGTTTGTCCAGGATAATCCTTTTTGAAGTCTAGCAAAAACTCAAGTAACAAGCAGCCCAAGCTAGAGTCCAATGAACATCAAAGCAGAGAGAGTACAAGTCCAGATGTGGTTTCCTTTTGTTTAAGACAACTTGTCCTCGTCTAAGGCAGGTTTTATCTAAGTCCTAATAAGAGTATAGAGTCCCAAGGAGCAATAAAACATCCAGAGCAAAGTAGCAAGACAACAAGAACAACAGATTTCCATTACAGGAAAAATCCAAAAGCTGCTTTATTACTTTTGCAATCAGTCTGTTCTGTATGCTTTTGTGTCTGTACTTTATAGCTGTTAAGCTCGTCCTATTGTGAGGCTCTTAAATAGTGTCTGTTGTAGTAGTTTGAGTCCAAAGTTGGCCCTTGGATGGCCTGTACATCCAATGGTTCACAAGATATCAGCCTCCCTATATAAGGAGGTCTTTGTATGTTGTTTTAGTCAGATTTTTATGAATGAAATAGCTTGAGAAACCTCTCAAAACTTTCAAACTTGTGCTTAGTGCTATAGTTTGAGTCAAGCCTGATACATCTTCAAGGTGTCTGATCAGTGTCTTGCATTGTGAGTCAAGTTAAATCTGTGCATTGCTGTGATTGACTTGCTTGCTGTGAGAATCTGTCTAAGGTGTTTGTGCATTGCTGTAACACTTTAAACTTGTCTCAAAAACTAGTCTTTTAGTCCTTTCTCTTGTGATATGCTGTAGGGAAAGCTCTCTAAGTCATATCCTTGAATTTTCAGCTAGTACAAGTCACCTTCTCTAAAACAACACCCATTTATGTTTGAAATTGATCTCAGTTTGAGTAAGCTTAATCAAACATCCTTTAAACTTGTAAACCTTAGTAGTTTACACTCCAAATTGGTTATCAGAGCTTTGGTTGAGAGTCTTAGTGAGTTCATTTTCCCTAACTACATTTAAAAACACAAAAACAACCCAATAAGTGAAGAGAGAATCACCAACTTAGAGACTATGGTAGAAGGCATAACCAGAACTGTCACACAACTCACAAGGGTTGTGAATTAGGCTCTTGATGGCAATCTTGCCATAGGAGGAAGAGGCAGAGGACGTGGAAGAGGCCAAGGAGGAGGCAGAGGGAGGCCACCTGATGATGAAGAGTACCCAGACTCAGATGACTCAACAAGGAGCAGGGCTTCCATCCACAGGCACATAGACAAGCATCTTAAGGTAAACATCCCTGAGTTTTCTGGTAGTCTTAATCCTGATGATTTGTTAGAGTGGTTAAGAGAAGTAGAAAGAATCTTTGAGTACAAAGGATATAATGATTCTAAGTCTTTTAAAGTAGCCATCCTTAAACTGAAAGGGTATGCTTCTCTTTGGTATGAAACCATGAAAGGGTTGAGGGCTAGGGAAGGGAAAGAACCCATCAAATCTTGGACCAAACTGAAAAAGAAACTGTTAGATAAGTTTGTTGCTAAGGATTACACCCAGGATCTGTTTATTAAGTTGTCTAAGTTGAAACAAGGAGACAAACCTGTTGAATCTTATCTGAGAGAGTTTGAGCAGCTCACCTTGCAGTGTGATATAAATGAGAAACCTGAGCAAAGGATTGCTAGGTACTTAGAGGGTCTAGATAAGAGCATTGCTAACAAGGTTAGGATGCAACCTATGTGGTCATTTGATGATGTTGTTAACTTATCTCTGAGAATTGAAAAGATAGGGAAGACTAAGTCTGTTACACCAAAACATGTTAGGCCTTTTCAAACCAGACCTTACAGTGGATTAAGGACCATTGATACCCCTAAGACAGCACCCCCACCTACCTTAGACAAGGGAAAGGGCATCATGGGTCAAAAGCCAAGCACTTCAATGACTGAGAATAGAATCAGATGTTTCCAATGTCAGGGTTATGGACATTTCAGGAAGGATTGTCCTTCTAAAAAAACCTTAACTATAATGGAGGTTGAGGCTTGGGAAAAGGAAGTTGAGATGGCTGAGTAAGGGAGCAGAGGTTAAGGTGGATAAGCAATGTATGGTCCCATTCTCCATTGGAAGTGTGTACAAAGATGAAGTACTGTGTGTTATGGTCCCAATGGATGCTTGTCACTTATTATTAGGAAGGTCATGGGAGTTTGATAAAAGCTCCATACACCAAGGAAGAAGCAACACCTATTCCTTTAAGCATGGGAGCAGGAAGATGACATTAGCCCCTTTGCCACCCCATCAGAAGAGCTATGGGAGTCCTAGTATGGCTGAAGACTTTAGTGGAGTCTTGTTTCTATCTGAATCAGCAATGGTAAAAGACTGTAGTGAGGAACAACCTGTATTGATGTTGCTATCAAAAGAAGTTCAGGAAGGGGAGTCTAAGGTAATCCCTGCAGAAGTTAAACCCCTCATTGATCAATTCAAGGAAGTGTTCCCAGAAGAACTTCCTGATGGCTTACCCCCTTTGAGAGGAATTGAACATCAAATAGACCTGGTGCCAGGGTCTGTACTACCTAATAGGCCAGCTTATAGATGTGATCCTAAGGCTACACAAGAGCTGCAGAAACAGGTTGGAGAGTTGATGAGTAAAGGGTTTGTAAGGGAGTTCTTAAGTCCATGTGATGTGCCTGCATTGTTGGTCCCTAAGAAGGATGGGACTTGGAGGATGTGCATAGACAGCAGGGTTATCAATAACATCACAGTCAAGTACAGGTTCCCTATACCTAGGCTTGATGATATGTTGGATGAGCTGAGTGGCTCAAGGCTCTTTTCTAAAATTGATTTGAGGCAAGGTTACCATCAATTGAGGATCAGGGAAGGAGATGAGTGGAAGACAGCCTTCAAAACAAAGCATGGCCTCTATGAGTGGCTTGTCATGCCTTTTGGTCTGTCAAATGCCCCAAGTACCTTCATGAGATTAATGACATAGGTGCTTAGGCCTTGCCTAGGGAGATTTGTGGTAGTATACTTTGATGATATTCTCATCTACAGCAAGAGCAAGGATGATCATTTGAGGCATCTTGAGGCTGTGTTTGAGATACTTCAGGAGAATAAACTCTTTGGGAAGCTTGAGAAATGCACTTTTATGACTGAGGAAGTCAAGTTTCTAGGATATGTGGTGTCTGATAGAGGCATTTCAGTAGATCAAGACAAGATCATTGCAGTTCAGTCTTGGCATGTTCCTAAGAATATCACAGAAGTAAGAGGGTTTCATGGCTTAGCATCTTTCTATAGGAGGTTCATTAAAAACTTCAGCACTATTGCAGCACCCCTCACTGAATGTATGAAGAAAGGAGAGTTCACTTGGACTGAGAATGCCTTGCAGGCTTTCAAATACATGAAGAAACTCTTGTGCAGTGCACCTATCCTCAGGTTACCTGATTTTAATTGCCTATTTGAGGTTGAATGTGATGCAAGTGGAGTGGGAATTGGAGCTGTCCTTATCCAAGAAAAGAAACCTGTAGCCTATTTCAGTGAAAAGCTAAGTGGTGCCAAGCTGAGCTATTCTACATATGACAAACAGTTCTATGCTCTTGTCAGGGCTCTAAGGCATTGGAGTCATTACTTAAAGCCCAAGCCTTTTGTCTTACACTCTGATCATGAGGCATTGAAGTACATAGGAGGCCAGCATAAGCTCAGTCACAGGCATGCTAAATAGGTGGAGTTCCTTCAATCATTCACCTTTTCTAGCAAATACAAAGAAGGGAAACAAAATGTGGTAGCTGATGCATTGTCTAGGAGATACACTCTGCTATCAACCATGGAGCAAAGGGTTCTTGGATTTGAGTTCATGAAGGATATGTATCAGGAAGATCCAGACTTTGCAGAAGATTGGTTAGCACAAAAAGGGGAAACAAGGACCATTGATTCACCCTACACTCTACAAAATGGATTCCTTTTCAAAGGAAACAAACTGTGTGTTCCCAGAGGTTCTTATAGGAGTCTATTGATCAAGGAAGTGCATGGAAGTGGTCTTGGAGGACACTTTGGGGTTCAGAAGACTCTGGACATACTGCAGGATCAGTTTTACTGGCCTAAGATGATGGGAGAGGTCCAAATAGTGCTCAGAAGGTGTGGAGTTTGTCAAAAAGCCAAGAGTTCATTTCAAGCAGGACCTTACACTCCCCTACCAGTCCCATGTAGGCCTTGGGAAGATGTAAGCATGGATTTCATAGTAGCATTGCCTAGGACAGCAAGAGGGAAAGATTCTATCATGGTAGTTGTGGATAGGTTCAGCAAGATGGCACATTTTATTGCCTGTAAGAAGACTGAAGATGCTGTGAGTGTAAGCTGTAAACAACCCGAAAAGTACCCATTTGCTTAAAGCAAATAGCTTATGGATCCTTTCAGTAGACTTAATTTTAAAATAGGAAGTTTGTTTCGGAGTTCGTATTTGAAATTCCGCGTTCGTATTTGGAATTTTTGAGAGATTTCCATGAAAAGACCGTTTTTGGTCATCTTTGACTTTTCTTGACTTTTAAACCGTCTTTGACTTTTCCTTGACTTTTTAAAGTCGTCATTGACTTTTTATTTATTTTAAGTCGTCTTAAACTTTTCTGAACTTTTAAGCCATTTTGACTTTTTCCGACTTTTTAGTCGATTTTGACTTTCGTTGACTTTTCCCGACTCGTCTTGCGATTTTGAAGACCGAAATGTTATTTAAAAAAATTATATTTTTGATTTATTTTTATTTAGATTTATTAGGATTTATCATAATTTAATATAATTATTTTGAATTTATTCGGAATTTAAAGAATAACGTTTACGGTTTTAACCGAACGTCATTTAACTATTCCCGACTCATCGTAAAGCGCGAAACAACATCGAAACTCGACTTTGGCATGAGTCACACGCGCGTGTCATCGCTTTCCACTCACAAATAGATATTTTAATTATTTTGATTAAACTAATCAAAATATCTAGATATTTAATTACTTTATCGATCCGTCAACGGAGATTACGCAAATCGAGAAAAATCAGACCCGATATCACCTTGTTCCACACGGCTCTCCTACCCACTAATAGACCTTGATATTTTCATTACTTTTGATTAATATATCATAATATCTAGATAACTATTTACTTTATCGATCAATTAACGAAAATTACGCAAAACGCTCGAAATCAGACTGGAAGTCACCATTTCACACGTCTACTTTAGTCCTCTCTTAGGCCTTGATATTTTGATTAC